>OZ010712.1:6198401-6398401 GCA_963932345.1 Ophion ventricosus | reverse complement strand
ATTAGCAGAAATTCACGGCCGACGGTTCGGTTTACTCACACGAACTGAGAATATCACATTCCAAAACACAGGTGGTTGAACGCTTCTAATGAATACACATCGCACAGCAAAGCGAACGTGGAACCTGATACATGGGCTCGCTCAAGAAAAAAAAGATAATAAAAAAATGAAAAGTTCTAAGTGCGAAGAGTAGGGGAAAAAGCGCAAGTAGATGAACAAGAGAAGCAAAAGTGATGGCAGAAAGAGAGGCAAGAATGGGAGGGTGGTTGGTTGGGGACACGTCTGTTGTATATGTGCGTATATATATGTAAGAGAAGGGAAGAGACCCGCATTCTCGGAGATTATCGTGCTCGCCATCAGCGTATCACGGCGTCACAGGGCAAGATTTATATGTAGAGTTTATTGTCGCTGAGTCCGCCCTACTGCGTTTTATGGATGTTTTTCAAAGGAGCGCTGCCGCCCGGTTGATCTATCGCGTGCGGCAACCCCGCACTGATCCCCTCCCCCTCGCCCCTCTCCATCGTAGACGAGAACCGCTCTTCTTCGCGTTCTCTCTTGCTCTTACTTGCGTCAGCTTCACAAGTGAACGGAGTCACCCTTCTCAATGGCACCCTGAACGACCTCACGTTCCACTACCCTGAGCTACGTTTGGCACTGTAGCACGATCCGACGAGGGTGGCAGGACGGCGGAAGCCTTCTCGTCGTCGTCAGGGAGGCAAAAGTGCGCAAGAATGAGAAAGAAATCGAGGATTTCAGAGGGAGAAGGATAGTAGAGGGAATCCTTAATGAACGCGCCTAAACCAAGCGACGGGCGAAAGTGAGAATAACTTTTCTCAACCAACCGTCCCTCTGCCCCAAACAACCGTCTTGTTCCTGTGAAATCTGCGGCCCGTGTTTCACCCCCGGCTCGTATGAGAGGGTAGACAAGCGACGTAGGCAAGGAACGAGGGGTTTGCTCCATACCTCGTTCCACACATTAGCGCGAGATTTATACTGCAAAATCCTGAACGATATCGCATTTACATTTTTGTCGCATCACTATAAAGCACCTGAAAACCGCAGGCGCAACAACAATCGTACTAGGCAACGAATACTGGCACACGTTGGGAACGGTATTTCATGATCGGTTTCGCATCGGGGCTTTACTCCACGAGGCTCTTCGAAAACAGGACCACTGGACGAATCGACACACGTCGCATTCCAGCCATACAGCCATCGCAGTACACCCGAATCCATGCACACAGAGACGCGCATGCAGAAAGGGTGGAACGATGAACGGTTCGTACGATCGTAAAACGACGCACCCGCCGCTCGACAACCGATTTCACGATATTTCGCCTGACAATAGTGTTATAATTCTACCATGCATGTATAGAGCTGTGAGATAGTGCAGCGCGAAACGATACTGTTTCATTCCATTCTCCATCGGCTCGTTCTACTTTACTTTTAGAATAGGCTCGTGACGGATGTGGACATGATGTCCATCGATGCCCCGATCGTCAATTTATTGGCGGTCGATTTATTTCTAGTCGATAGCGTGGTGATAGCAAGTTCGTAAAAGGTTGATATCCTATTGCGGATATCTTGATAACAAGTTGATGAACAATTTATAGTGAGATCGTTCTAGCAATAAATGCATATTAAATTTATACCACGAAATGCATATGTGAATCTTATTCCAGTTGTATTGGTGAAAGAACTACGGTTAGGAACTGATAAAACTGGAGCCAATGCTTTCCCAAGTCTTTGACGACCATACCTTTAATTTTGACGTTTTTTTCAAAACTTCGAAGAGAAGTCACCCTTTGTTACATGCGAGGAATCATACTTTTTTTGAATAATTAACATACTATCACTGTTCTTAAGTTATTGCAACCGCACATTTTTTTACAAACGCCTTGTATTTTCTGATATTTTAATTTAGCAATCTCGCAGGTGCTGTAGTAGTTATTTCCGCTTACGAAGTTTATCAAATCTGATACGGTTTCGGACGCATGGAATTTCGGTATCAGAAACGATACATACATTTATTTATATTAAAGATAGCGGGTAATGAGTGGTTGATTGATCAACGTATCTTCTCAATTGTTGAGACTAGAGTATTGAATTTTCGCATAGAGCTACCCCTTGAGTCACATGCAAAGAAAATGTTTTTTTTATTGTAGAATTCGAATCGTAACAAAATGAGTCAACATTTCCATCATGAGCGTGGCAGTAAAAATCAATGAATCCAAATCGTGGGGACATAGCCACAGAAGAGCGATAGTGTTCTCAAAAGTTTTTCTTAAATGTATCCCGGAGACTATATTACATCTATTCTAGAAGAAAAGACAGACAATAACAAGTAGGTAAACAAAGGCTTTGTTTACCTATCTCTTTATCATCTGCCACTTCAACGACGAATCTAAGAAGGTTTTCAACGTTTGGAACGTTAATCAGTACAATCATGAGTGACAAATAAATAGTGACGGGCCAAACGATTGTTTAGGCCAATAGTGTTGACACGCGGAAGTTCCGAAGATAACAGACAGTGCGTCAAAGTGGGACGCGTCTTCGAAACGTGCGAATGTGATAACCTGTACGGTGGAGAAACGACAAGAGGGAAAGCGGCGGTGTAGAGATAGCGGGGGTGGTGGGACACATAAACACGTGAACAGAGGAGAGATACATGGCGGCAGTATGTTACACGTGTTACCAGCCGCCACGTACGGGTTACGTCCGGCAGTCAATCGCTCTAATACTCGAGTGTTCGTTCGCCAGCTAGTGGCTAACGGCAGAGTGGCTGGCGTTACCCACTACCCCTGCTCGGCTCACCAACACCCTTCTGTCTCGTTGTTGAAGGCAGACTCGGTTCCGTTGTACAGCGGTTCGGTTCATCCTCTTGCCATCAGCCTCTCGCTCTCTTCCTCGCCGTACTCTCCGCTCACCTCTCCGGCGTTTCACGGTTCCCCGTTTCACTCACTTTCCCATCCTCCGACTCCTGGCATCCTCGCATTCGCTCGCTACACGCGCCTCGCACGCTTACAGCCGACATCAACCCCACTGTCCTCTTCTCCCTCGCTGCAGAGACTACATTGCCAAGTGATTACCTCCACCTCATCCTGGCCCCTCACCAGCATCCGCCTCCCTCATTCTATTTACTGTAGATCCTCCGTGGCAATACGAACGGATACGCGAACGCCCTTATGCCACGATACTCTCACCCTGTTCCATTACTCCTACTGCGTTACACACTGCTTTCGCACGTCGTACCGTGTACACGTATCCTCTATTCCACAGTCTGGTGACGCTTCCAATTGACCCTGTCAACGATTAGTATATGCTAGCTTCATTGATACCGCGTGGGCAGATTTATCTACCCAATTGTACACTGCTCGAATATCGTGCGTTGTAACGAACGCTGACCATAGATACGGTATTAACATCGGAGAGACTAGGAAAAATAGCTTTCGATCGATTGATTACGTGGCCGGGGAAATGAATTACTAGCAATTTCGAACAAAAGGATTAATATTAGTGCTCTAACTTTGTTTTTTTTAAATTTAAAAACGTTGTAAAAAATAAAAAATTAACAGGTATCGGAGTACCGGCATATCTCCAAGAGCTCTTTAACACTGCACAAATTAAAAATTGTTGAAGACACACATAGGCTATTGAAACTGCAATATTCGTACTTTAAAGTTGACTGCAAATTTATCTGCGAAAACATATACTCAGTAACCAAAATGCATTTATTTTGATTTTTCGTTATGATAATCGGCAGCTTTCACGAATGATAACTCATATCGTGTAATATGTAGAAAATAATTATTGGGACACGAGGGTAAATTAATGGATACCTATACGGCCCAGGACTGAGGTCCTGAACACCACATCGGTAAGCATCGGTTGAGTTATTCAGCTCGAAATTCGGCGATATAGCGATTCTTTGATCAAGAGTTTCGATGATTACCATAATCCGAGTAAAAAAAACATTTCTATCTTATTGAGCCCACGTACTCGAGTCTTGTATGCTCATGAGTGTTTTTCTATGTATACAAATCGGAAACAGAGAAGTCTTAAAACATGCGCACGTTCGGATATTAAAAGTGCACTTGAAAATGAAAACCTAGGCTTACAACGTTTTTTTTTATAGTCAATACTTTTTGTCGAATACAATTTCTACGTATAGGTAGTGAACTGCATTTAGTATAACAAGAAAATGGTGGAAATACCGAAGGCTCCCTTTGATCATTGCAATATAGGGCAGCTCTTTCAGCTATGAGAGATAATCGAAATAGACTTATAAGTAGTCTAGAACCTCCTCACCATTAAACTTTGTCCACGAAGCCTGAAAATGAATGAAGAATCGTCGAATACGAATCTGTTGAGTGGAGATGGCAAATATTTATAAAAAATGAGCGACCTTGTTCTGATCATAGTATTGAACAAATCACGCGTCTTAGGCTTAAAAGTAGCGATGGATGTCGAGTTGAATATGAACAAAAATTAGTATTTAAAAAAATGAGATATGGTTACACATGAAAAGTTTTAGGACCCAAAGGTTTCTCATCTAATTAAGAGTTTCGTTGACAAGGATGTAAAAGCAGTAGCAATAGTTTCAAGAGCTACGAATGCGGGAGAGAGTAATCCTCACTCTGGGTAGCCTTATTATGCCTGTTTAACAAAGCTGAGCTGATTATATCAATAAATTAAGTAGAAGCGTCGAGCTGAGAGGTACGAATGGTAGGTTGAGGAGGAAGGTGGGGACTTCTGGAGATCTTCCTGTGTACCATATACAATTCCAGCGTGCACCCTCTCCAAGGGAATCCGGGAGTTGGGCAGCCGCGTACCCATACGGTCCAATATATAGTGTACCTAAAATACTATATAGTACCATACCCGCCGGTCGTAGAGGGACCTGGCGAGAAGCTTTACCGAGGCGTACATCACGGCCGTCCAGGTCGCTCCGCCCTGAGTTATGCTCGACAATTATACCTATCTACCTCGCGGTGGGCGTTATTATCATATTATACCACGTTACACCTCCCGCGGCACGCACGTGTATTCTATCACATAGACGTATGTATAGGTTGCAGGTGTGCAGCAATATACGATCGTACAAGAAACAACGTCTGCACGTATGGATACATTATTCGAACTTCTGGAAAAACAAAGCTCTCCTTCCGCAAACTCAGGACCCCATGGCGATTCGGTAACTAAGTAGGCCCATATGGTGGACTGGTCAACCAAATTTCTCGATTTCGATGAAGCTTTAGACTTTTGGATTGTTCCAAGAGTTAATTTTGCAACTTTATACCTTGAAAATTTACGATGAAATTATTTTCACCTAATGGGTGAGTAGAATTGGTTTTGGTTTTGATCTTACAATCTGCGCAAGACCGAGACCAAGCCAAAGACTAGAGTTGCAAAATTGAGATCGAATCTGTAAGATTGTGGTGAGAACACAACGGAATTACAACTTTTCGCAATCTTGCTGGCGACCGCCAGCTGGGTCGAGCTGTTACAATACAGTGCTTCTACTGTTTTCCATAAAAGAGTATCGTGCATTCTATATGAATTAAAATAAAAAATCTAGAATTCGTCACACCAGATTCTCCCTATCTTCCACCTTCATAAGTCACCTCATACATTCTTGTCCATTTCGAAAACGTTAGGTCCTCCGAAAGATTTTTTTCAAGCACATCCTGGGCAAATCGCAATCACTGTTACAGATTGAATACCGTGCCCGCTTGATGGTTTCTTTGTAGTAAAGTAGTACAAGCACATACTCGACTATTAGATCGCGGCTTGAATAAAATCCATGAAAATTGTGCAAGAATACATTATTCACAAATTTGTAGTCAATCGTTGAAATTAGAGCAATACATTTTCTATTTTTAAATAGATTTTACAGGTTACGTTGAAGGGTCAAATTTCTCTCCCAGGAGTCGATGTGAGTTACATGACTCAATATTGTATAGATTGTTAAATGTGGAATCAAGCAATTTTACGCACATGAAATATTATACTTTATTGTATGACGATTTTCTTGATACCAAAATAGGGGTATTTGAACATTTTCATAGTGAAACTCTCTTTCGACTAGCTACTATGCGAATGCTATGTTAACTCTTGGGTGACTAAAATAACCAAAGCCGTTGACGATTTAGTATTTTACTGTGATAAAACGTTTGGGATATTTAGTATTTTCTTTCAACAAAATGTTCGCAATGTTAAGAAATTTGTTTCAATAGAACGTCTACGATTTTTAGTATTCTATCCCTTCTTTTTTTTTTTACTAATAACACATGTGCAAGTATTTGTAGCATCAGAACAGTTCTACCGTTTTTGGAAATGCACGAATAATGAAATAGCCCAAAATCATTTAAAAGTATTTGTATAGAGCATTTAGCTAACGGCTACTTGCTGTCCATCCAAATTAAAAAAAGATACTTATAAAAGATGCGCGTTAATGGGCCATTAATCATTTGAAAAAGCAAGACTCCTAGAATCTCACAAACGGGGCTAAAATCAAGACGAAAATTGCATTTACTTCGTCAAGAGCAAGCCCGAGACTGAATGTGTAAGACCAAGACTATTATGGTCGTAGTCTGGGTCTTGCTTTTACTCATCACTATCTTTAGTAGCAATCAACATTTCTAGCTAATGAAATGTGTTAACACTCGCGTCAACTAATACTTCAGAGCGTTATACTTCACGCCTGCCTTAACGGAGAACGCCACTGTAGCTGGTCAGAAAATTGTCGATCTTTGGGATTTTTTTCTCAGGTATAAATAATGATTTAACGATGTATGGGCTACAACTGAAAATCATATGGAACTGTTCAAAATTAGACATATTATTTTTAAAATCCAAGCTGAGTTTATGTGCAAAATTTAAAGACGATTGACCAAACACATCAAAAGTTATACAATAACTAATTTAACGTGCGCTCTTATGACAAATAGCACTTTCTCCCATATGTATACTATGGAAATATAGATAAAATCATAGGAACGAGTTGTACATTTTTCCACGTGTATTCAAGAACATTCAAGAATCTATGCTCAACACTTTGTACGCGTGGTCAAAGTAATTTCGGTGATATTTAATTAGAACCAAAAGAAATTTTTCAATATCTGAAGAGTTTCTTATAAATCTATTAATGAATAAATACATAAAATTTCTATAAGCATTATTAAACTATCCAAATAGTTTAGTAATATTGTTTTCTTTGATTCAGGAGCTCATGAAATGGAATTTCACAAATTTTTAATTTCTGTTTTTTCGTTTCCAACAGATAGATTCAGGTGTAATTCGCGAACAAACGTTTTTCTGGCTTGGGCGAAATATTACGATTTTTCAAAGAAAATTTAATTTTTTTATTGAAATAACGGCATATGAGTTAATGTATTTTTTACTATATATATTTGTTGGAAACCAGTTTACATACAATTATCATGGTTAAAAGTGGGAAATTTGATTTCATAATACTTTTGACAGTGACGATATCTACCATGCATCCTTAAGGATCTGGTAAAGGACGGTTTATAGAGTATATATTCAACTCTTTCAAAACCAATTTTTATTGAAAAGTATTAAAAATTTACAAGGTTATATGACGATAAAAAAACCTCTCCATTGTCCCATCGAAATTTTGGTGCAAGTTAATCTATAAATAAAAAAGTCAAATTTTTTCAATATCTATATGAATGTATCATTATGTGTACCCTTTTTTCCATAAACTGGTGGCAGTTTGAAAAAAATCAATTTTTTTAACTTTTTTTTTCATTCAAGGGGACTTAAAAAATAGTGGTTATCAAACAATCGGCTACGCATAGAAATCGTGGCCACGTAAACAGTGGTTTAAATAATCGGCCACGCATAAAATTAGTCATTATGATAATGAAAAAAAATAAAAACATTTTAATTGATTCAATAGTCTTCGAGTATTCGCTGGGACAAGGTGCAAAAAAGTAATTTCGAGACAAACGCGTTTAAAGTTTTCGTTGCGTTTTTCATTATATAAAATAAAATTTTAACTCGAATATTGATACTTACATTCAACTATCTATTCCCGGGCCATATGACGGTCAAGGCATCTCCAATTTTGTCCTTGGCGGTGTTCAGCTTTTCATGGGCAATATTCGTGCGGTTTTTCTCGGTGTCCACCCGCCGTATGTCTCGATCAACGCAGTACGAGTCAACTTGCCCAACGGCCCAACTTGGATTCCCAATAACTCCATCATTTTTAGTGTGACCTGGGCACCTTCGTTGAATGCCACTGTTGAAATATACAAGGCAATGTCAATAATAATAGAGCAGCTGGAGTTTTGTTTGAGGGTTAATTGCCACACTAACAAATCGAAGCATTAATTATTATTTTGGGTGAATCCAGCAGCAAATGTTTCCAATAATTCGTGTTCCGAGAGATCTTCGTATATTGGAAATATTGCTTCAGCAACATCTTTCGGAAGTGATGGTTTATCAACAAACGACTGCTCGTCGAAACTTGCACTAGGCGTCAGCGCCTTCAGGGCAGAGAAAATGTTGGACATTTTTTCTGGTGATGTTTTATGGAATAAAGTTTGCCAAATCCCATTCTACATGTCATCAATATTGTTCGAGTGACGTCGTAATGCTGAGCAATAAAAATTGGTTAGCTCGTTTATTATTTTATCGGTTAATCGACCCTTCCCCTCCCCCCAAACGTTTTGTTTTTCTCTTGAGAGCTCTGAGTCGGCTACCGATTTTTTTTTTGCACCTGGTTGATGCATTCTTTCTTTACAATCAGAACATCTCCATAGGGCTTCGCATCGACAATACTTTTATATGTATTGGTATCGCCATGACCGATATTATTAATATGTTTCACTTTATGGAAGATTTCGATCTTTTGAACATATCTTTGATCTCATTGACGTCCATTTGACCAGAGGATTTATAGAATTTATGTGCCATACTTCAGAATACTTCTCTAGCCACGTATTGTACTCGGGTGTATATTCCTTGGAATCCATGTGTGCACAGGATTTAAGAAGCTACCCTTAATAATGACGTCCTCAATTTTGCCCGTGTCGAATCCTATCACGGACGAAATGCCAAATGAGCATTTAGCTTCTCTCTTTTTCCAGCTCCCATCCCCAGACACTAGAATACCAGGAACATCATATGAGCCGATTTCATATGCATTGACAATAAGCGGATACGAATCAATAGACACGGAATCACATTATTTTTAATTAATGACAAGTTTGAAACCTCATCCTCGAACACTACGTTCAGTAAAATTTATATCACCACCAAATTTTTCACAAAGAAAGCGCACGAAAAAAAGACAATTTTTTAAAATTCTATATCTTATTGTCAAATTATCGCCACAATCAAAGTCATATTCAACCTTATATTTATTAAGAGGTCGATTTAATGTTCTTCCGTTTCGCGCAGGTTTTGTTGCAACGCCTTTACTACCTTTACGATCCATTTTTCACTTTTTTCGCAATGTAAATACACAAGATTATTTTCAATATCACTTGAAACGGAGCAGCATCGTGCACAGCAAGCGACTTAAAGAAAGTTATTTTACAATAGAAAAAGAACTAACATTTCATCTATTATGAATGTGCAGGCATCTGCCTAGCATGGGACTGTCAGACATGACCGGCCGCGCTATCTGTTCCCTTTAAATTGACTGTAACTCACTTAGTCAATTTTGGAAATTTTTACTTGAAATTTTGTTTAAACATTTTTTAATATTTATACTTTAAAAAGATGCAAAAAATCGCATTCCCGATTAAGGAATTGTAGCCATCTCTCATGTCGTACTCGTGGGCCAAATGATACATTCTTTAGTTTTATTTTATGTAACGATTGCATTTAAATGCCATGGAAAAAACGATATCTTATTGGAGACATTATTACAAATTGTCTCACTACGCTTAACGGTAAACCAGATAACTAACACTACACATACAGCTCAATGGGACAACAACTTTATCATAATCAAATCGAAAGCCCACAAATTTGGTCAAAGTTTATTTCATGCTAAATATACGATTGAATTGACACAAATGCATGTTCGTGGGACTATAAATTTGCTTTTCGTTCACTCCTTTTGTTTTTTAATCAATCGAAATAAAAAATACTTTGTGTATAAAAAAAATACTTTATTATATTTGATAAACATAATTGATTAATTAATGTGGACCCTTTGTCGAATCATCTTGGCAAATAAAAATTCATAATATCACAAACATTGGACATTGTGGTGAGGCCACGTGGTGATTTCATTGAGCACGGTGATAAGAAGTAGCTATTATTTTTCATGGACTAATCAATTCCTACTATAAATTATATATTGAAACAAAGGAATAAAAAGAGACATTATGAAGACTTAATAAATTAGTTTTGTTATTAAGATACAATTCAAATTGTCACGTATGGCAATGGTATTTAATTTGTATTTTGCTGTCAATTAAACGACGTGAGATTGTAGATATAGATGTTTAAAAATCAGTGCAAGTTTGACTCAATTCAATAGCCATGGTAACCTTTTTACCATGGCTATTGTGGTACCATGGCCATGGTAACCAACGAATTTTTTTCGAGCAACGAAGTACTTGTATCTTCACGATTTTTTCACAGGAATAGGGGAAAGGTGTACGAGATGATCCCCCTAAGGGAGAGTGCTCGTAATTTTAAATATATTCAATGTAATTAAGGTCTGAAAGCGTTTACTGCTGGCATATTTATCTATCTCACGATTGGGATATGCGATACATTAAATTTATTAGGGTTTCAATACAAATATTTCCTTTTTTATTATTAAAACCTTACATAAGGATCATCTTGGACACCCTGGTGTTCAAGATGATCCCTAGGGTATGGACGGAAGGGGAAAATAGGGGCAAGATGATCCGGGGGATCATCTTGCCCCTATTTTCCCCTTCCGTCCCCATTAAAAAAAGTTGTTTATTCAAATATATCTTAATTTTTTTCTGTTATCGAGCTAAATCATATTAGAAAATTAAATAACTTAACGAAAAAATTGCTCTGTATACTGAGGTTCCCCAAATACCAGTGCTGTATCAATGAAAATATGTTGACTGATCGAGATAGCACATTCTTCTATCACAATTCGAGATAGCACGTTCTTCTATCACAATTTGAGATAGCACGTTCTTCTATCACAATTTGACATAGCACGTTCTTCTCTCATAATACGAGATAGCACGTTCTTCTATCACAATTTGAGATAGCACGTTCTTCTATCACAATTTGAGATAGAACGTTCTTCTCTCATAATTTGAGATAGCACGTTCTTCTATCACAGTTTGAGATAGCACGTTCTTCTATCACAATTTGAGATAGCACGTTCTTCTATCACCATTTGGGATAGCACGTTCTTCTATCACAATTTGGGATAGCACGTTCTTCCATACTGCCGTCGAAATGTTGAAAAAAAAATTCTTCATCGTACAATCTAAAAAAAATGAACCAACTTGCATTTATTTCAATTTATTATTCATTTTATTTAAATTTAATTAAATTAATGCATTTATTATTTATTATTTATTTAAATTAAACTTAAATTGTTCATTTAAACATAAACCAACAAAACCAATTTTTCTAATTACGCTACATCATCTTTAACAAAAATAAAGTAGGTACGTTATTTGTTTACAATTCTTATCTTATACATCTAGAGGAAATCATCTTGCCCCAAACACAACTTTTCCATTTATTGCTCGGTAACATAACTTATAAGTATTCCACTGTTACCACGCCAACCAAACAACCAAATTGAGCATGCTGTAAAGCCACAAACACAACAACGATTGCAAGCGACAGTATACAATAAAAGTTACCTAAGCTTAAAGTCATCCTCACCTTAGATCAGCAGCTCACAATTTTTAGTTTTTCCGTCCAAAGAAGTGCATCGCTCACATCGCCATTATGAATTGACTAACGCGGCGGGGGGGGGGGGGGGGGGGGGGGGGCTGGCGCTATGTTTTACCAAAGAAAACCACTAGATAACGTTATTAGTTTCGTCGCAATTGAAAATTATCATCTTACCCCAAGGGATCAACTCGGACACCTTTCCCCTACATTATTTAATTTAACAGCAGAAGTTAGACGTCATGAATATTGTATTCTTGAAAATAAATAATTTCGAATAGTGACGTTCTTATAAGAATTAAACAGAGTACGATCAGAGAAGACTCTTCAATAGTTATGAGATTGATTCCGTTCATCTGCTATAAAAATATAATTGTGAGCACATATCATAATTCAAGATGTAAAGTATTGCCAGTTTCTAGGATTTCGCACTCTGCTGCGCATTTTTTAGATAGTCCCGTACACTCAAACGATTCCCAGTCTATCAATATTGAATAACAGTCTCACTTCTTGAAGACATTTATCTCGTAGCGCAAGGTTCAATTTCGAAAAAAAGCTGATTTTAGTCTGCGTAGCGATATGGGTGATACAATTTTTTGCTGATACGAGTTTTTTCGTATTATAGGGAAAACTTAGAGGGGACTGATTCTATCGATCAGTGACGCGTTCAAAAATTCCTGCAGCGGCGTTGAACGAGACGAGGGATGGGGTACCCCATGGAAATCGCAGGATCGTAGCCAGCAGCAACAGCAACGCTATGAACACGTTGCAGAAACGCGATGGTTTGGTAGCGATATCCTAGCACGCGCGCTCCCTCTCTCTCTCTCTCGCTGCTCTGCGGCCCCCCCTGAAAAATCCTTGAATTATGATAATGGCGGCGACATAATGCGATCCAATGAGGCAATCAAGGGGCGTCGGGAGGTTGACGATATCGATGTTCACGATGCGCTATTCCGCCAAACCCCTCTACGTTGTCCATCCGTATACAGTATCGAGATTCTTGTATGCGTGTGGATAATATCGCGTGAGATTGTATGGGTGAGCGACGCTACGTAGCTGAGGGATGCTCGGTAAGCGGTCAGTGTATTGGTGCAGCGAACAGCTTCGCCGCTCAGTACCACCGGAGTCACGCATCCTCGATCCTCGTATTAGTGTTACTGCCGTTAGGTACAAACGGGAAGCGAGTGAGTCTGGCGAGCGAATAGTGAGGAGTGCAGTGCGCGTCCAGATTGAACGACCTGGCCTCCAACCACCGCGATCTATGTCCTGGACTATCCATAGTGCGTGTACCGGGGTATAATTGCTGGTGGTGGACCAGCAGCCGTTGCTCTAGGAGGCCCGTTTTCATCAATCAGCGACGTTAAATGCTACCTCGCCTATACAGCAATTGGAATGAGGGACTACCCTACCTACCCTCCAATTACGCAATTGCCCGAACTCACGCGCTTCTCGCGCACGACCCACTCGCATATATTATGAGATCACGCGTGAATCCGGGATGATCGATTGGTCATCAGATTCGTTAATGGTATCCCAATGACTCTCCGCAAGAAGTTTAGCGCACTATAGTATTTTGAAGCTTCAGTCGGAGTATGTACATTTCCTTTATTTCTCCTGGAAATATTTGTGCCGTGCTTACTTATTAAAGCAGAGGTTCGTGTCGAGGAAATGTGCTCCGTTGGAACTTATTCGATTACATGAATGCACGTTTTATCGCGAATTAAATACAAAGTCTTAAAAGTTCTAATCTGCGGTAGAGCACTCCGAAAACTGGCGAAAGCGTTACCATCCGTCCTCAAGTGGTCATGCTTGTCCAAGCAATACAATACAGAAGGACAACATCAGTTTCCTCAATCCCCTATCGTTTACGTAGTCTCCACGTATAATATACAACGGCACACAGGCCGGCTTGCGCTAGAATATACTACTGATGGGATAGGACACTGGCAGGCGGGGAGTAGTTATGGGACCACGAGGATGTTAATGACCATAAACAAGCAATCACTGTAATCCGCCATGAGTCACTCCAGCTGTCTGCCTGGTTACATAGATACGAGCAGCCATATGCCCTGGACTAGCCGGGAGCTTCGCCGCCTATGGTTAGCTGGTCGGCTGACTGGCCACGCGTAGAAATACACATACAGGATTCTGTATGGTAGCTATACATATATACGTATATAGGATTTATCCAGATGTTGAGCGAATCGTGTGTCCAATGCATGACATATATTAACATTGAATGTTTATTATACTATCAATTGTTATGATCGATTTTGTTTCTTATGTCTGTAATCAATAATTATAGTAGCTTTCAAACTGGATTGATGTTTTTTTCTCGTCAGCTCTTCATGAGTTCAGTTTGAAAAGGAAAAATTATTCAAAGAAAAATGACGAACTGTTTGCAACAGATTGCAATAAGAACAAACTCGACCGAATAAGTATGATTTATAAATGAATATAAAAATAAATGTATAGTATAGACGCAATAAAAAAAAATGGTCGAGTCACATGTATTGGGCCACTTTTATCAAGGAAAACATCTCGATCTTTAACGGGAAAAAGATCGATATGATTTACGGTAATATTATAATCAAGCAAATACCAATGTCCATCATGAACCCGATTAAGGGAGGTTCCTACTTTGTTGGGCCAAACAAATTTTTTATTGTTCATTTCGTTGTATCGGAAAGAGCCAATGCTTAAGAATACGCTCAGAAAATTTCAAGTGGATATAAATAAAATCCGCAAAGTTATAGACCGACGAAGAGAAGCGGCCCGCAGATATGAAATTTTGAGTAAATGGAGACGCGCAGAAGCAGAGAATAAATTACATGACTTTAAACATCAATAATCGCTTGCGACTGAAGTTCAGAAACTTCTTCATCCGATATACTCAGATCTCCCGTCAGACGATCTGTTGGAACGGTCTTTGGGCGGACACACGCAAAATAATAACGAAAGTTTCAACGCTGTCCTCTGGCGCTTGGCTACAATACACATTTTTTGCTAGAACAGAATTATCGAACTGGCATCTTTTATTGCCACATATATTTGCGACGAAGATATCACCCTCCTACTGCGTATGATGGAAGTGATGGGCATCACAATTGGACCCCAAACAAAAATAATTGCCGACAAGAGGGATATGGTGCGCATGAAAAAAGCTGACGCCACACATTCCGCTGCATCGCAAGATTGGCCCGAAGACTGAAGCGGACGGCTCAAGAAGAATTTTTTAGAGAAGAGGAAGGTGTACTCTATGGTCCTGACATAACAGATTAGCTGTAAGTATGAAACTTTTCATTTTATTTGCATATAAACTTAAGTTTAACTTTAAACACGTTTTTCTCGAAACCACGTTTTCGAAGTTTGCGGAAGTGCTCCTACACACCCTAGATGAGCAATCGTTATGAAATTTGGCTGGCATGTGATTTAACAAATGTCTTCATTAGTTGATCTACAATTATCAACAAAATATTCGAATGTTTTTATTTTATGAACAAAAAACTGCTAACATTTTTGGTAAAAAACTAAACATCCCCTTCGATCGCTTACTATTTTTTATTTTCTTATTTTTCTTCGTGATTCTAGTTCGACTTATACACAAAAGTGTATAAAGTAAAAATAGGTTTGATTTTTTGCTTCAGATCACCCGTCCAGGACTTCTGGAAGCGAAGGATATCAGTGCCGGCACACCGAAGTACGTGGCTCCCCCCACTCCCAGTACCATATTTTATCAAACTTTAATAGTAATTTATGCTACAAGTGCGGGAAACAACGGATTCCATCGCGCGTGAAGTTGCCGCATGAGCCGAAGGCTTATGGTGCATTTCACACGAATACGAGTGAGAAATGCACCATAAGTCGAGGCGAATTCGACAACTTACGCGCGATGTAATTCGTTTTTTTTTCGCACATGTCCCATACATTATTTTTTGCAATGACTGTCTCGAAAGTGGGATTTGAGATTCAACAAAACCAATAACCAATTCTTATTTTTTCACATTTCAAACGTCAACTGTGATAAGTGGACGTTCCATTTCACATGAATTTCGCTACATTCAAGTTTGTTCAATCGATCCAAAATCGTAGAAAAAAAAACTATCAACCGTGAAAAAAACCGTTTTTTCCTGAATCAATGCGGTAAAGTGAGCTGTAAATAGATTTTTTTCCGCACTAGTGCGGGAAAGTCTCGCATTCCCGCACTAGTGCGAGAAAGTAAGCATCGTTGAGAAATAAGCCACTTTCCGCAAGCTATACACCAATCGCACTTTCGGGGCAGGCATTGCAAAAAAGATATTATCATGTTCAATAAAGCCCGCTTAGTAAAAAAACTATGTTTCAACATTTTACATTTAATATTTTTCGCATAAAAAATTGATGGAAAATTGAACATTTTTTGGTCCAACGAAGTAGAAACCTCCCTTAAGACAATAAATATCTGATTTGCATATCACTTTCCAAGCAGACCCGTATGCAGGTTAATATTTTCACTTTCTTGAATCCAAATATGTCAATTGTATAGCTGTTCAACGCTGAATATTTTTCATCCTGAAACTAGTTTAAAAGAGCTGCAACATTACGTCCTCAGACAAAACTACACAAAAGATCTGAAGCCTTGAAATGATACATCATTACCAAAGGTTTCAATAGATTAAATGATTTAAACAAATTGTTTTTTTCCTATTCTTGCGCGAATTGTGAAACGCTTCCCTAAGTCAGGGCGCTCATAGTTTCTGTCGATATAGAGGTGCCCATATAGAGGTACAACAATCCACTGTCGCAGTGGATTGTTGTACCTATATATGGGGCTTGCTTCGAACTCGGCTTTCGTTGCATTAAGTTAGGCTTCATTAAGAACGTCCTAGCAGCAATCTCCGAAAAAAACTTATTAAAAAATATTTTTTAAAAGTATGTCTCGTAAATATACTGCCAAAATGTTAAGATCAGGTGAGTAAAGTTGACAAAATTATAAATCTCCGGAGTGTAATCTCCGTGTGCAACCGGACCAGATCTCTACGGTAAAGTGTTTTGGATATTATCTCAAACCCATTTACGAGGATCTCTATTGGAAAGAATTAATGGAACGATTTCTTCGTGTTTTCAATGAAAACAACGATCAAATGACTTGGAATATAATTCTATAAATGATTCTCAGTGAAGGGAACACGGTGCAACTTGCTGCACATATTTCTGCTTGCACCACCAATGAAGGTTGTGGCGCTCTATGAAAAATCTACAAGACTACGGGGCAGAGAGGTGGCGAAATTCCCACGAATACGCTGCCAGTGAAGACTGTCCGCATCACGACAGCCGACCACCGTGCGTAAGAAAACATCTGTAAGCCTAGAATGCTTAGTTGAAAGCAGCAAAAGAGTATTTAAGAAGCAGTATTAAGCGCAAATGCCTTTATGGTCTTTGAATAGATGACTCAGTGTCAGTGGAAAATAAATTATTTTTTTAAAGTACAAAGTCCTATCAAATCTTTAATCAGCCTTTTGTTTTAACAGTATATTTTAAATTGGTCCTCGCGATTTTTTGTAAACTATTGCACTGATTTCGGTCGAAGTTTGTAGACTTCTAGATACATGAATGTCGTGGAGCGAAGATTTTTTTAGCATTGAAATGCTTTTAAAGATGTATGTATATAGGGGGTCTGATTTAACAAGATGTCACATGAAACTAACGCTACCCCCACTCCACTGCCTCTTTGTTGTAGCAAGGTGGGGGGAGCTGCGAAATGCTAAATGCCTGTGATTTGTTGAAAAATGCTACATTGCATGTAGAGTAGTCATTTGTGGTTACAAGTTGTAAGTTTCAATTTTGTTGTGTACATTAAAATGTTGGTGGGTTTGGGTTTGTTTGGGTTTGTGAGGTTTATTGGGGTTTGTTGAGGTTTGTTGAGGTTGGTTTGGGTTTGTTGAGATCTGTTGAGATCTGTTCGGGTTTGTTTGGGTTTTTTGAGGTTTGTTCGGGTTTGTTGAGATTTTTTGGGGTTTGTTAAAGTTTGTTTGGGTTTGTTGGGGTTTGTTGAGGTTGGTTGGGGTTTGTTGAGGTCTGTTGAGATCTGTTGGGGTTTGTTTGGGTTTTTTGGGGTTTGTTGGAATTTGTTGAGGTTTTTTGGGGTTCGTTAAAGTTTGTTTGGCTTTGTTGAGGTTTGTTTGGGTTTTTTGAGGTTTGTTGGGGTTTTTTGCGGTTTGTTGGAGTTTGTTGAGGTTTGTTGAGGTTTGTTGGGGTTTGGTTTGGTTTGTTGAGGTTTGGTTTGGTTCCTTGAAGTTTGGTTTGGTGTCTTGAGGTATGGTTTGATTTCTTGAGGTTTGGTTTGGTTTGATTTGATTTGGTTTGGTTTGGTTTGGATGGATGGATAGTGAGAGAGTGAGAGAGTGAGAGAGTGAAAGAGTTAGAGAGTGAGTGAGAGAGAGAGAGAAAGAGAGAGAGACAGAGCAATTCATATTATTTGCATGTACTTTTTTTATCACCCGAAAAGTCTGATTACATTTTCAATGCCATGAAATAGTTGCACTTTGTGTAATATCTGTAGATTTATTTATTGTCCCCGTGGATTTATCTTATTAATAATGTGTGCCATTTTTTGTAGGAAAACAATTCTACTTCTGACGTCCATTATTCAAACCTTAGTTGAAATTTCAAAAAAACAATCGATCAGTAACGAGAAAATCTAATGTACTGGAGGAATTTCTTCGATTTTTTGTTTAAGATTCCAACTTACTTTTGCTGCAGTCGCGGCCAACGCAAACCGCGATTTTGAAAAACCAGCTTTAAGTGACTATCTGCTGTATAATATAACTTGATATTTTTTTATTAACATTGATATGTTTTTTATTTAGATTATTCTATATTGTTGAAAGTACATACTATATAATAAAATAACACATTACAAATTTTAGCCGTAAATGACCTTTTTTGAAACTTATCAACTAAGCCCGACTTCAATAGGCAAACGCGAGCCAATAAATATATACAATACATTATAATAAATATTGATCTACAAAACTATAATTGAGATTCTAGAAGTAACTCCTAGATTTGACAATGATCGCACATACAGCTGCCAAATAGACGAAAGTCAATACTAAACATTAAGGCAGTATTGTTTTTTTAGAAATTTGAAAATATCGTTTTTTATCGTATAAAGCAAAGCAGCTTTAGATAATTTTTAAGCTTCACTTTCCCGAAAATGTTCATGCTCTGACCGGCTATACATTGCATGAAAGTGTACTTGCTCGCAATGTATTTCAGCTAGAACATTTCAATTTCCGAACATAGAGTCTAAGCCATAAAAACGATTTTGTGATCATTCTGGTCTGTTCTATGAAAGGACCCAGTCAGGTGAATCGAACTAGGCAGGCCTGGTCAGGGCCCAATGCAAAGTACGGAATGTCCAGTCACATTTCTGCGCGGTTACTGCCTTACTAGTGGATTGATTAGTTAACAGAAAATCTATAAATTTTCGAATCTGAAAAAAGCAAAATAGGTATATTAATAATCAGGTAACATTTAGGTATATTAATAATCATGTATGGAAAATAATTATTTGAGAAGTGTATGTGATAACTGTGTGTATTATATTATGAAAAATGAAGTATTAAAATAGCAATCAGATTTGACTTGTCTCACCGTCCGCCATTTCATAATTCTGACAATATCCGTGACAACGCTCTACACAGCAGCTTCCGATAAATGTCGAGCGTGTGTTTGTTCGCCGTGTGTGTAAGCGTGTGCTGTAGTGTGTGCGTGTGCTGTAGTCCAATGTGCGCAATATGACTTCGGTCTTACATACAATATGGAGTACAAAAAAAGCCTCGTAATGATTTAAAAATTGATAAAAACTCAATTATATAATATTCAACCCATAATTACCTATCATTAATAAGCAAATTTCTCGCATGAAGAACCTACAACTGTAGTTATTGCATTCAAATTGACCGGCTCGATTCGGCTTCTCGGATACGAGCACAGTTGACGGCATGCGGCTTTGCCAAATGTACGTCATCTCTCCCGCCATGGCAGACGCGGCTAGCCAACGCGACAATTAGTCGATTCAAACGATAATATCTGCTCGAAATGTCTCGTAACCTATATTTTTTTATAGAACATACGTGGCCACGACAGGTTTCTTGTTATTTATCGCTTTTCACATAGCTCGTATCTCTTCGCGAACTATTATTATTTCCGTCCCAAAGTTCGATCCGCACGGATTCCCGATATGGTGTAGGTTAAATGCATTGATTTCATGAATTAATTACTATTGTAGTTAGCCGGTAAGGCATGCGGAGTTTTCGCGAACGTCATTCTGTATGTCTATACTACAGCATACAAAATTTTTTTTTTTTCTAATAACGAGGTTTTCTAATAACGAGGTTGCACATACTACCTTAATATAATGTGTGTAAATTATTTAATGAACGATTAAACTACTTGTTTGCCTATTGCGTGTTATGAAAATAAATGTTGGGTTTCGGAACTGCTTTTCATAAAAGCAATGCAAGCGTCTTTTTACGGTTAAGCTGAAATGTACTACCCGAGCAGAAATTTGTTCAGGGTGAAATCCGGACCGGATCAGGCTGCCACAATAGCAAATCCGGGCCGGATCAGGCAAATTTAGTCCGGCCCTGATCAGGGATGTAACGCTTTTGCAAATTCAGGCCCGGATCAGGCACCTTATCAGGCTCTGATCAGGCGCTTTATCAGGCCCGGATCAGGCACCTTACCAGGCTCGGATTAGGCACTATATCTGGCTCGGATCAAGCAACTTATCTGGCCCGGATCAGGTGCCTCATCCAGCCTGAGACATGCGTGTCATCTGGCTCAATCATTTGATTAATTTTTTGTTCAAAAATAGATCAACATTTATTAAATTATTATCGCAGTTACACGTTATCAAGTTTACTAACGTTATTAAAAATATGAAACATATGAAAACATTTCTTTAACGTTTAAGTTTTTATTTTACTTGACTTGATGGTTTAGTTTTCGTTCCGGTTTTGGCGATGACCGTCCCAATCTTTCCGGCCCAATCTGTCCGGCGCAAATCATGCGTGCCTTATC
Organism: Ophion ventricosus; assembly: GCA_963932345.1. Classification (NCBI taxonomy): domain Eukaryota; kingdom Metazoa; phylum Arthropoda; class Insecta; order Hymenoptera; family Ichneumonidae; genus Ophion; species Ophion ventricosus. The sequence goes on along the minus strand of OZ010712.1, from coordinate 6,377,452 downwards.
AGGGCGCCTTATTGATACCTGATAAGGCTTCTATCCGGCGCAAATCAGGCGTGCCTGATCAGGGCGCCTTATTGATCCCTGCTCAGGCCCCTGTCTGGCGCAAATCAGGCGTGCCTGATCAGGGCGCCTTATTGATCCCTGCTCAGGCCCCTGTCCGGCGCAAATCATGCGTGCCTGATCAGGGCGCCTTATTGATACCTGATAAGGCCCCTGTCCGGCGCAAATCATGCGTGCCTGATCAGGGCGCCTTATTGATCCCTGATCCGGCCCTGATGGATCCTCAGGCAGCCTGATTAGATTTCTGCTCGGGTATATAACAGACAAGATTAGATGAGTGGGCTCATCAAAGCTACACAGGAAACGTCCCTGCCTAAGTTATTATATTTTATATGTGATCTTTTTACAATATGATTTTCATGCGAATCATTATTACCCCACGGTATTAATCGCGCGATATATCCACTAGAGAGAAAATTTTTTCGCGTTAAAGAACGTGCATATTTTTCTAGTCTTTTTTTAATTTGAAAAGGGATTCTTTTTTAAAGCTGATATCGAATTTGTAAAAATATCTCGAGGTCGAAATCACGCTTTGAGGTGAAAGCTCCGTGTGCCATTTCGAAAATCGCAAATTTACGTTCGATCATCCAGATCCCACGCCGCCGTTCTCGGAAGGAGGAAACACAGTTGTACGTAAACGATGAGAATGAGAATAAGGAGAGAGAGAGAGAGAGAGAGAGAGAGAGAGAGAGAGAGAGAGAGAGAGAGAGAGAGAGAGAGAGAGAGAGAGAGAGAGAGAGAGAGAGAGAGAGAGAGAGAGAGAGAGAGAGAGCGAGAGCGAGAGCGAGAGCGAGAGCGAGAGCGAGAGCGAGAGCGAGAGCGAGAGCGAGAGCGAGAGCGAGAGCGAGAGCGAGAGCGAGAGCGAGAGCGAGAGCGAGAGCGAGAGCGAGAGCGAGAGCGAGAGCGAGAGCGAGAGCGAGAGCGAGAGCGAGAGCGAGAGCGAGAGCGAGAGCGAGAGCGAGAGCGAGAGCGAGAGAGAGAGAGAGAGAGAGAGAGAGAGAGAGAGAGAGAGAGAGAGAGAGAGAGAGAGAGAGAGAGAGAAAGCAAATTGCGAGACGAAGATGAGACGATACAAAGAGATGGCCGAAAAGGAGAATAACAGAAGAAAAGAGGCAGAGTATCGCTATCCATGCCGAGAGTCTTACGATCGAGGCTTACGAGGATCGTAAATAAGTTGGCGATACGACCCTCGCTCGTTTGTTGAAGATACGATGAGAGAGAGAGAGAGAGAGAGAGAGAGAGAGAGAGAGAGGAGAGAGAAAGAGAGAGAGAGAGAAAGAGAGAGATAGAAAAGCAGAATCGAGGCAGGCGATGTAAGAAATACGAGGGTGCGAGTGAGAGAAGCAACGATCGATCAAGGAGATGTACAAGAAAGCCCGGCGAAGAAGAGATGCGCGTTCGAGAGAATGAGAAATACGGATAAGACATAACAGCGCCGAAACGTTTTACGAGTATCGATTCCAAACACAACTCGAACCTCTCTTTTCCCTTTTTCGATTGCTACACGAATAGTATAATGTTGTACAGACTTGAGTTCCATGGCAAGAAATTTTAAGCAGTACTGGAGAAAGGATCAGGGCATGAAATTAGTGCCCAGTGCAATATTGGGAGAAAGCTTGGTACGTTAATGATCCACGAAAGAAGAGTAGCGATAGTCAAGCGAAAATATTCTATCAGAGGAAGCATTGTATCAATGAGAAAATGCTTTTTTCAAGATACCAATAGAAATACAAGTATGTTTAGAATCATTAGAAACCTTAAAAATTTCTCGATTGTGTCCGAATGTACCTGTGTCTGCTTGAACGGATGTTTGTTTCTCGCACTGCAGTTCAAATAAATAAAAAATATCACCGTAAATGTTTTGTACGCGATACGTACCACTGCGGTATTAGAAAAAAGAATTGAATTTTTAAAACAGTTCACATTAGCCTCCAAAATTATCTTGATTTTGATATACCGGGTCAGTTGTGTTTACGCACGAATAGTACCGCTAGCGGACAGTCGAGATTGAGGTCAACAAATATCGTTGAAACCGTTCAGAATTAATAATATCGTAAATTTTCTGAACTAAAAAAAAATTGAGTACACGCTTGGATTTAATGCCCGAATTATGCACCATTGTGGTGAATTTATTACACACAGAAAGTATGAATGATGCTCGCTTAAGAAGGTTGGAGCGTTACCCGCAATCCAAAATAATATAAATATATATATATATATATATATATATATATATATATATATATTGTTGTTCAGACTATACTGTCTTTACGAATTTTCTGAATTTTTTTCACCCCACAACACCAGAACTAAAAAATAGTTTAATATATTTAATTTCACGTGTCGTTAGATGTGCAAGGCGTTCGCGCTACGGGTGACGTAATTTTATTTGGCGATTTGACATCAAGTTAACCCATTTTTAACAATGAATTAAAATAAACTAAACCCCTGTAAACATTTAGAAGAAAAAAACTCACCTTGTCTATCGAAAACCATATATATATACGATGTTGAACCATCAACCCATGTAGAAATGCGAATACTCAACCGTTTGTGGACAATCGGCTGAAGCTTGGCCCAGTAGTGGATACCAAGCTTCGGTATTCTAGACTGCCCCAAACGTCAGCATGTCGATGGTGCAGAACAATCCCAACGCTGGCTCAACGCCAGATCCAGCGCTGGCTAACCGTTAGTCAACAATCGGCTGAGACTTGGCCCAGTAGTGGATACCAAGCTTCGATATTCTAGACTGGCCCAAACGTCAGCATGTCGATGGTACAGAACAGATAAAACGCTGGCTGAACGTCAGGGCCAGCGCCGACACAACCGTTTGTGGACCATCGGTTGAGACGTGGCCCAGTAGCGGATACCAAGCTTCGATATTCTGAACTGGCCCAAACGTTAGCATGTCGATGGTACAGAACAGACCCAACTGTTGTTTGAAGACTCGAAGAACCAACATTACTGAGCCTGCACCATCTAACGGGCCTATGCAGGCCAGGCATCTTTTGACTGTAGAGTCAGCTTCGGCTATATCATTACAGAAAACATGCGCCAACAATTGGTCTTGGCTCGGCCGAAAACTAAGACAATTGTCGAAGACGATTGTCGAGTAAATAAAAAGTATCGTAAAAGTTATTTTGACTGCTTGAATAGACAAAAAGAATTCAGCAGTCGAAAAGAATTAATTTTCGTTGGGTTGCAACGATGCAAACTTGAACTTTTGCCAACTTATTGACATATTTTCTAATTCTAATAGTAAGGAGCGAAAAAAAGGAAATTTATACAAGTGTTAGGATGGCTAAATATATAGCGCGCTCAGCTCTAGAATTAGAAGACGTAGGTTCGAAACCCGAGGTTAGGATAAAAACTTTAATGAGGCAGAGCATGTTTTAATCCAATTTTCATATATGCAGTAATATAAATAAAGCATTCGGAAACAAAAAATACTACCAGAATATTTTTATTCATAATTTGTTGACTTATGTATTTTTTCATTTCAAGCACAGATACGGAAACATCTTGGCCGTATCTGTGCTCGGCAGTCAAATATTAGATGTACCAAAAAGAAATCCATTATTTTTGCAATAGATGGCTTTAGTATCTCGCGTTGTATAAGTGCGATCGGATTACGCTAGATGGCGTTAGAGAGATCAGATTTCGTACTAAAATAAACATCTCAGACAGTTTTGTGATTGCTTGACTCAATGTTTTTTGAGCGCGCGTCAAAGATGGCTACCAGCAAAGTGAAAATACGCCATATTTTACAGTTTCCTTCGGTAAAGGCGAAAACGCAAGCCAGGCGGCTGAAAATATGAATATTATTTATGGTCCTGATACTGTAACAGCCAATCACGCGCAATTTTGGTTTCGACGATTCCGTTCCAGTAATTTTGATGTCAAAGATGCACCACGCTCTGGAAGGCCAATTGTCGAAAATGTCGATAAAATAATGGAAATCGTCGAGTCCGACCGTCATGTAAGTACTGTTTCGATTATCCAGGAGCTAAACATTGCACAAAAAACCGTTTGGAACCACTTGAATAATGCTGGATACAAAAAGGAGCTCGATGTATGGGTGCCACAAGAGTTAACGCAAAAAAACCTCATGGACCGAATTTCCATCTGCGAATCGCTGCTGAATCGCAACAAAATCGACCCATTTATGAAGCGGATGGTGACCGGTGATGAAAAGTGGGTCACTTATGACAACGTCAAGCGAAAACGATCGTGGTCGAATCGCGGTGAACCGGCGCAAACGGTGGCCAAACCAGGATTGACGGTCAGGAAGATTTTACTGTGTGTTTGGTGCGGTTGGCAGGGAATCATCTACTATGAGCTGCTCCCCTACGGCCAAACTCTTAATTCGGACCTGTACTATCAACAATTGGACCGTCTGAAGGAAGCAATCGCCCAGAAGCCAGCTTTGGTCAATAGGAGAGGAATTGTGTTCCATCAGGACAACGCCAGGCCACACACATCGATAGTGACTCGCCAGAAGCTCCGGGAGCTTGGTTGGGAGATTCTTATGCATCCACCTTATAGTCCGGATATAGTCCGGCACCAAGTGATTACCACCTGTTCCTGTCTATGGCGAAAGATTTTGCTGGTGAAAAATTCGCCTCAAGAGAAGCTTGTGAAAATCGACTGTTCCAGTTTTTTGCCAATAGGGACGAGGGTTTCTATGAGAAAGGCATAATGAAATTACCTTCAAAGTGGCAACAAGTTATCGATCAAAACGCTGCATATTAGACCTAAATCTGATCATTCTAACTATGCTAAATAAAGCCTTCAATTTCATGCAAAAATAATGGATTTCTTTTTACTACACCTTTATTTGGCTGCCAAGCGTCAGCCGCGCGTTACATTTTCATGCCTGGTCCAAGCATTTTTGCCGCGCTTTGGACAATGAATCTCGACAGTGAGCCAGCACTGGGTCGATGGTTAATTTCTACTTGGGTCAGTCGTGGTCTAGGTATCGTAGCCAACATTCGGCTGCCGAGCGACAGCCGCGCGTCACATTTCCATGCCTGGGCATTTTTGCCGAGCATCGGCCAGTCAATTTTGAAACTGAGCCAGCGATGGGTCGATAGTCAATTTCTACATGGGAAGGCTTCATAAAAGATTGTGAATCTTTTCATTCGTTTTAATCTTTTAATATTTTTTATCTTTTTAATCTTCTTAATCTAATAAAGAATTTCGACTCTTTCATAATAAACATCAGTAATGTTATATTTTTTTCAAGTTGATAGTAACACAACTTTTTTTTGACGTAATAAAAGTATAAAAATTCATAATTCTGCCCTTCAATGATATATTTATGAAAACTCAGTATTTACAGAATAAATCTATATCCTCGTATGTATTTTTTTTAGGTTTATTAAAAAAAACTCCTGAATCGTAATTTGTCTCAACTGGGCCGCTCCAACCTCCCTACTGTTGAATTTGTGTACGATTGAGGTGTTCGGGTCTCTGAAAGTTTCAACACACTTTCAAGTTCACGCGTAATTTTAAATAATAATAGGTCGATATGTAATTTTTCAATTCTACGATTTTTTAAGCTTGACAACTTGCTTATTTTATCTTGAAGTTATGCCACCCCGAGCATTTTACAACGTTAAAACAGAACAAATTATTATGATAAATGTAAAAAAATAGTTTAAAAATATGTATAAGGAGAAAAAGTATATGACTAGAAACATGTGCAAATAAACAATATGTGGACAAATTTTATGCTCCTGGAATTTTCATTGTAACCTAAAAAAATAATATGTCGTAACTACAAAATTAATTTTTAAGTGACTAAAATATATAAAATAATTTTTATTTTTCACAAATATATTATAGTTTTATAGACAAGTAAAAAAAACGAATATACAAAATCGAAGAATGGCGGAGATATAAGTCGTCTAGTAGAATCCTTTTTTAAAAATGGTGGATATCTCGAGATCTATTCAACCGATTTTGGTGAAATGTATACCCCATATTCTTTATAATATTATCTAGAATGTAGCATAGGATTTTTTCGATTGAATGCCGCGTTCTTTTTCTATTAATTTTTAAAACTCAACATGTTGGTAAAAGTCAGAGTTTTTTTCTAAACAGCTGTTATTTCTGTAAACATTTTTTTAAATCTCTATGCTATACTTAAGCTATTTCCTTTCTTGATAGGATTTTTTTTCTATTTTCAAATGCTGCCAGTGAGAAAAAAAATTCCACCATGGGCCAGGATTTTCAAAAGAGGGTTATACTAGACGACGTATCTCCGCCATCGAAAGAAAAATTTATTCATTTTTTAAAGTTTGTTCATAAAACTATAATGCATTTGTGAAAAATGAAAAATATTATATATATTTCTTAGTCGCAGCAAAATAAAAAAATGATATATCTATTTTTCCGAGCGCCAAGGTGGTGTAATACCTTAAAAGGTCAATAAGGTTTGAAAGTCACAATCTTATCATTCGAAATAACTCATGCATTTGTTCATGCTATGTTTTTTTCCTCGAAGTTTATCAATGTTCAGAAATTATGTATTACTCTTGAAGAAAAGAAATAAGCGAACATAAATAATCGAATGTTGGAGAAAGGTGGTGGCGAAGTCGAGGGCGAAGAATGCAGGTATGAGGGAAGCAAGCAAGCGCACATCGAAAGCAGGGAGTAAGGGAGCAAGAGGCAGACCACGCAAGACTGCGCCATACTGAAAGTTGGCGATGACGGCGGATGTTATTGGCAGGGAGGCCATTCATCGCGATGATGGATGCCTGACAGGCACTTCTCGCCCGTTCGCTCTTTCGCTCGCACTCGTCCGCTCGCCAGGCAGTTATAATAAGTAATGGGCTCACTTCCGCCGCCATGGAAGCCTGAATGCTCCGGCGGCCCGAACGCTCGACTGCCTCTGCGCCTCACCCCTTGCTCTTTCCTTTAACTGCTTCGGCACATTTACAACTCTACCAGTTATAACTCTACGAAAAAAAAACAATGCTACCAGAGGCCTGCTCTACCACTAAATCGCTACCGTATTACAAGAGTAACAAATAACTTTGATTAATTCTGAAATATCGTGATGTGCCTCGTACCATAACTCCACCGCAAGTGAGTTTTTAAGACTAGGCTTTTGCTGGATGACAAACGTATTAAAAGAAATCTCTTTGGGTCAAGAAATATTTGCGTCGTGTACATCCGTAATTCACACCCAAAATCTACCAATAGCGCCGATACTAGCGAAAAGACGAACTATAATCAACGCACCCCTCAATCTATGTATATTTCAATTACGAATATGGTACATTCTTACTGAAAGCTTTCTTCATAACAAAATGTAGCCACTTGTCATTTGCATATAGCCACACCAAGACTCAATATATTGCACAATCACGACTCTGCCTCAGTGCCCTCAATGTTATTACCACTCGAATGTGATCAAATTATGGTGTTCCTTCTTCGACTTAAAAATTCCTTTGCTCAAAGTGGAATAACGTAATATCCGAGATTGAGCATAAGTATAATGGTTTAGATTCTGTGGTATGTGCCAATTTTCGAAAACAATACAAATATTTAAAAAGTTCCTTTTATTCGCTTTTTTTAGGTAGTTCCCTTATTCATAAGATAATTAAAAGCTTGCTATTCCCTCATCCGTAAGAGAACCTAAAAAATCGCTTTTCACCCACTGACAGTAGTCGAGACCTAAAGTATTTTTAAGGCTCGACTACTGCTCCCAATTGTCATTCCAATAGTTATAGCAGATATAGGCTCAACCCCTCAGTTGTCAACCAGAGAAACGAAAAAAGATATTGAACACGGGAACTTATAAGTAAACAGTTCGGGGTATAAAAGATTCCTCCATTTCCGATACTTTGACCTTATTTTAGATGGTGCACTGGTTCTGTCGAATAGCAGAGGACATACACAAAGACCTGCCGGTTCAAACTTGGTCATTAACTTTTCACAATTTTATTCACAACTCCACGATCATGCTCTTTTCGACGTTGATTCGGGAGTAAAAGAAATACCACAGGCTTACCAAAAATGATAAGTATTCTTCAATTTGCCGGCTAGTCTCTCGATAGATCAAATCAAGCAAGCTACTAAATATTATGTCACTTTCATTAATAAATAATAATGTGCATAAAAAAGAAAATAAAATCCCTTGATTAACTTCTTTGTAATCATATATCGATCATTAAAGCAACATTTTCAAGTATACTTGGTCCTAAAAAATTGAAGAGTTTTCCCTAAGCTAAAACAATAATAAAATATAACTTTCGAACGCCATTGTCTCATAATAGTTGTGAACCACCCTGTAGGCTCTTAAAAGTTTTCTTCCATAAATGGAATTTTGATTTATTGGAACAAAACTCGTATTCTGCATATGTTTATGGGACTTAAGATAACGGCAATCTGATAACTCAGGTCATTAAATGAATTTGTAGACACCAATATCTACGTTTAGCCGAGTACAATACTTCAACGCCAAAAATTATTCATTGTAATGTCCATCACCGCACGACTCTATTAAACCAGTTTAAAAAGTTATCAATTTGGCGTAGTAGTATGAGAAAAATAGAAGAAAGTAGTAAGATAAATACGGGATTTTCACGTGAAGCCAAATCAAGAATCCAGCAATTTACGGGCACGTGGATGGAGGGTTAGGATCAAGAGAGGAAGGAGGTGCTCTGAAACAGCCGCAAGGTGTAGAAGCTCCGAACGAGAGAGAAGGAGAGGAGACGACAGGGAGAAAGGTATAGGGGTGAGGCTGCTCCGACCATTGTGACAAATAACTCTCCTTCACCAAGGTCTGCATCATTTAATTTTCCTTAGTCACTACGCCGCAGAAATCGATGATCTTCTCACCGTAGAGTATCTTACTGAAAATGAATGGGACGTCTTAGATGGGTGATGGTGCTGAGGGCACCTTTCACTATCCCCCTAGCTACGATCGATCAGCCGATCTCAATTATTCTCAACCGAGTTAACGCCACCAGATCAGGACGATTAATTCTCCTATATTAATCCTTTGGCCTTGTGCATTTTGGAAGCGCCGCATGGATCCTTTATTGACTATGTGCAGGTGTTAAACCATGCAATGTTGACCGTACTTATTATACGAAAGTATCTGAAGTATTATTCCTTTCCGCAAGTTATAGACACTCAATACTGCGGATCTTGGCAAACCTATGCTAGAATGTATTAATGTTAAAAATATGTTGTGGGTCAATGCCATATCTAAATTCACTTAAGATTGTTGCTTAAAAATATTTGGGTGAAAAGATATTCATGAAAATTTTACTAGTCATTGTGGTATATGTTCTAAATACACTGGCGAAAAGAAAACGGAGGTTTCCGCATTCGTATATTAAATTTTAAAGTTTACGTCAACGTTCGCTCGATCGCATCGGTTGTATCGTGTAACGTCGTTGCCCTTTCAGTTCCTCTCGTATAGCTTCCGTATATGTAAAGAAATTGGCCCAAAAAACGAATGTTGCGTGCAAGACAGTGTAAGAAACAATATTACCCGAAAAAGAAGACGGGTTACCGGTCGACTTCATGAGAATGTATGGAAAATATGCGACCGGTTTACAAAAAAGTGAGGCTTGTTGAGACCAAGAAGACTAGAGACAGGCGATCGAACTCCTATCTAAGCCTTGACTTTGAGATGGTACGATATTTGACCGCCGCCTAGGCATCGTTGCTGGCCGAGAGATACATAGCGCGCCTGCGCATTCCTACTTTCATTCTGACGCGGAACTGCGCGGTTCGAGTTCCGTATCGCGCGCACCGTGCATACACATAACCAAGACGCAGTAAACCGTCTCAAACCGAGTCAAAAGACGCGTTAATGTTGGTTTATGTAGCGGGTGGGGGAGACCACGTTGGAAACTCGAATTATTGGATTGCGCAGTACTGCACTGCGCACGGATCATACGATTAGCAGCGACACCTAGGCGGCGGTCACATATAGGCCTACCCGCACCCCATGATTTTAGTCTCCTGTCTCTACTCATCTTGGTTGAGATGTACTTCTTGAAATGTGGCAACCTCAGAACTATGGGAATAGAAACCCAATCGAAGATCTAGTGCGCCGATTTCATATAGGGGAGCGTGGGGCACAATATTTCATGGGGCACTGTGAGCCACATGCGGTTTTTCGGAGGTTTGCAGCCCGTAAATTCCGAAATGTTATGTGTTGGACCGCGATTTATATTTGGTTTTGTCAGGCCTAAACGAAAGTCGATAGCAGCTCACAAAGAATTCCTAAAAATTAAAAATTGATTTGAGGCTTGGAAAAAAATATTTCGCTCGCTGGGAACACGTAAAATATAACGACACTTTCTTTAGCGGCTCGGGTTTTCAGTCCTAATTGATAGTTTTATTATTTATGATGCACTCAGTGACTTGTGTTTTTCCATTCGTAGTTTAATTAATAGTTATTTTCATCAAAAATCAAATATTTTACTAGAGGGCTACAATGTGTCACCAAGTTGTAGGGTACAATGAGTCGACTCCCATTGTTATTGGCAAATAATACTCGTTGTGAAGTTACCGGTATGTATGGAAATCTGTTATCTATGTTAGGAAAATATAAAAGTTTCAACCAGCTCGTCGTACTCTACGTTTCGCAGTACTTGACACACTGTACCCGCAATTTTTTTTTCGATTCCATTAATTGGGAATTTTTAATCTTTTTGCAAAAAATATGGTAGCTTTATTGTACGCCCAAAGGTCTATAAAATCGGTTATGACCTTTTTTCTAATCAGACTACTTTGGTGAGAGGAAAAATTTGTTAGAAAAAAAGTGAAACACTGTGCCCCACCATCTCCTACATTAAAGTCAAATGCGAGCAAGGGGAACGCATTCATTTACTTATTATGATGTATTTCCTTATTTTCTAACTTCAGTGAGCATAGTATAATGCTTGTGGGCATGAACACCGATAAATCATCCTTTCCATTGGAAACTTTGCAGCACACTAATAGTTCTTTCCGGAATCATTTGTTGCCTTTTTTTGCTATGACATAACCTCTGAAAATGCTGACCAGCACAAAACGCGCCTAACACAGCTGTTACCTGTGACAGTTACTGCAGTCAACCTAACAGCCCCGAATTACAGAAGAAACACGAGACGTTGCCAAAGCTCGTGTCTATTTCAGTAGGACTATCGAACATCGAGAAATAAATTTCTAAAAACCTTAACTCTTTCGAATAAGCATACATGTAAATAATAATTATGATTATGTATTCTACACTTGAACATTTTTGCGATATTCATTCGTAGACAGCATTCATATTTTTCTAAAATAAGTTTTCATTGGTGACGCCACACAACGTATTAGCATAGAAAATTCGTTTCTTCCCCTACCCTTTAAAAATGATTTAGCAACAACCTGGTGAACTTCGCTGACTACTAGAATCTTCCTGTAGCAGAAACTTCCTGTAGTAGAAACCTGCTGAAACCTCCTGGGATAACTGATACTGTTTTTTCGATAATGATAGTTCTAATTTCAGAAGAATGCAACTGCCACTGGTGATTGAAAATATAATTTTCGTCGTCTTTTACATAATTACTTGATGTTTATTAGTGCATCGAGGAACAAAATTGTCCATACTATTTCGAAGAGCGTTATCATTTCATAAATCTGCCAATTAATTAAATACTCCAACCAATAAATAGCACCGCAATTACAAAAGTTTTGTAACGATTATCTAATGATTTACATGTATTTGAGCACGGATCATTTTATTCGTTGGGACCTTCAATTTGCTCTAATGGCTCTTCTACAAAGATGATATGTCCTCAAACGCCGTGATAAGCCAACGGCATCGACCGAGACGACAGATAAGGGAACGGAAACCACGGTGGACCTTCCAGCGTGATAGTAACAACCGGTGCTGCTACGTTAGCTATTTCATTGCCGCTACGCCTGCTGATACCGGTGCACGACCATGGAATGTTAATTAAAGCCGTTAGCTTTTCGATCTGGCGCTTGGAATAATTAGTCGAGCACGATGAGACAGAAGTGGCCAGCAACTCGAAGATACAGATGGAATCAGACGGAAGACCCTTCACTCCGGACTGCTTCACGCTATTCTCATTCTATTCGAAGCAGAACCCTGAATGTGAAATATTGATTTGGCTGGTTCTCCATCTATTTTTTTCTTCATTATCTACATTATTGTAAGAAATGTATCAATTCGACCAGATATTCAGTATTAAAATGAGGAAGGGATTTCCCTTCCTTGGGACAGCCTACATCTTAGCTGTGGAACGAGATTTAAACGGTATCTAAAGTCTGTTTGACAAGAGCGTATTCGGCGAAACTCAAGAACTATTTGGAAGAAGGCATTGAATAAACATATGCACTCACTTCATGATATGAACCGTGAAGCTTTATTAGGGTAAGTCCGGGGGAGATGGCCGTAAGAGAAAGATGGCCAACTCAAAAAAATTCTATAAACACTCGCTAGGAGTTGCTAGCTATCACTCAGTTTACTTCAAGTCAAGAATAAAATATCAAAGGTAAGTAAAATCCACCTCTTTTTTTGCCTAGTGTAGAAATTAGTTAAGGCGTTCATGTTACAAGTTGTGGTTGTGTAGTTTTTGAAAAGTGATGTGTTTTTAAGCGTTTTTGGGATGTCTTATGAGTCGTGCTTGAACGTCACCTCAAAAAACCACAAGGGCTCATAAATTTTGTCACGTAGCTGGTGTATCCATCTCTCCCGGAAAATTAGGAGAGATGGCCACACTCGGTCCGGGTGCGATGGCCATAGTATTACTAGCGATGTGTTCATATCTTTTGGACTAAGATAAACATGTTTGTGTTAATTTCAGATGTCAAATAAATACAAAATAAACGCATTAGCTACCCGAGGGAGTTGGAGCGCAGAGTCGTTAAAGGCCGCAATAAACGCTTTGAAAAATGGTGAAATGTCAATTTATGCAGCTGCTAAAGCCTATCAAATGAAATGAAATCAAAGTGTTCGCAGTGTCGACAAAAGAAGAAAAAGGAAATGAAACGCACAAAATACACGGTGAAAAAGGAGAATCAGCAGAATCAAGCACTGACCAACTCTCCGGTACTACTAAGGCCATCTCTCCCGGGGCGTCCGGGAGAGAGGGCCAGTTGTGATTTTTTAATTTTATTATTTTTAAGGTTGATCCTATTAGAAGTGATTAGATTTTTGTTGATTAACCTATAGTTGGGCATTTAAAGTTTAATTTTAAAAATAATTACAATCTACATACATGTAGTTTTATTTTAACTGGACCTTGAGTAAACTATGGCCAACTACCCCGGACTTACCCTATTAATAAGCGGTCCAGTCGCCTCCACTGTTAATAATCGCCCGGCACCTCCGAGGCATACTTTCCACTAATTCCATGGCATAATCTGGGTGAGCTCCATATGAGTGGAATCTGTCGGCATAATTGCTGGACGGTCCAGATCTTTGGTGTCTATTGATGTGCAGAGATGGTTTATACACTAGGCCCGCTAGGCCCGGGCCTATCACGCAAATTCAAGTTGCTTTTTGTACGCTACTCTACGTTTTCACACTACTCATACGTTTTTTCGCTTTTATATTTTCTATATCACACGCCAGCGCGAAATTATTTTGTACACTGTAGTACGTTTGATCACGAATCGTACAATACATTGTTTGAATAAAATAGAAATATAAATGAGCCTTAACAAGCTGAGTGGTGCTCAGTGCCGTAAATTAACGAAAGGAAAACAGAAAAAAGAATCCTTGATAGCGAAAAAAATTCCGCGTTTCGACGATTTTTTCGTTCACCCGAAAGATTTGAAACTCCGAAGCGAGCGTCGAGTTCTGCTACAACTGATTGTTCGAACGAGGTAAATATCGATGCGCCCTGATTATTTAATATATTTCCTGCATTACCATATCCTGCAATTCTTGTCCTGCTTCTCCGAATTTTAGGAAATACCGCATTTACATGTAGAATGTATTGTCGGAATTGCAGAGAAGGAGAAACAATCCGACGAAGTCACGAATAAAGCAACGAATACAGCTAAAAATCGTGACGATGAAGAAAATTTACAGATCGTAGGCCTAAACTTCACCAATTCCGTTTTGGATTCTGGAGATTGTTCTGACCCTGGTCTTTGGCCAACACGGAATTTGAAAATGATTGATGTCACTTTTCGAAACCCGTCGAAGCAACAGGATTCGAGAACGATTGATTTTGCGGCTACGAAACGTGTGTATGGGTCCAAAACAAGATATTGTACTGCGCACACATTTGTCCAAAAAACACCAAATGGTGAAATGCACCGGCGAGAATGGATGACATATTCCTTTTTGAACAGTTGCATATATTGCATACCTTGTAAGCTATTCTCGACGTCAGCGAACGCGTTTACAGAAGGCTTTAACGACTGGAAGAATGATGTTCGAATAATAGTAGAATACGAGAGATGTCTTGTTCATCGGGAAAATATACGTGAACTTGTGATATGAGGGAATATGCTGGGGAAGATTGACAGCAAGTTACATGTGCAATACACTCAAGAATGTAATTACTGGCGACAAGTACTGACTCGCGTCATAATCGCGATAAAGTTGCTTGCATGCCGAGGCTTGACTTTTCGGAGAACAGACGAGAAATTCGGATCGATCGGCAATGGCAATTACTTGGGTATTGTTGAATTGATGACACGAAACCATTATTTTCTCCAAAATCACATCGATCGATTCGTATCGTAGTTTTCTAAAGATATTTGCGAAAAGTTTATTGCGATAATTTATGACGATCTTCTCAAAAACTTGATCTCGGAAGTGAAGGCCTCTAAATATTATGACATAAGCGTAGATGCGACGCCTGATATTTCGCATTCGGAACGATTAACGTTCATTATTCCGTACGTAGGCGAGAACGGAGAGCCCACTGAATGCTTCTTACAATTGATACCCATTGAAGTTCACAGCGCGATTGAAATAACGCGAGCGATCATAGAGGTATTGCTTGATAACAATATTGGCATGATGGATTGCCGCGGTCAATCATACGACAATGCCAGCAATATGTCGGGCTGTCACTGTGGGTTTTAAGCCAAAATTATCGGACGTAATCCATTGGCAATTTACTGTCGTGCGCAGCGCATTTCCTAAATTTAGTCGGCCAAGCAGCTGCCGAATGCTGTTTGGGGGCAACTAAATTTTTTATGTTCGTGCAATACATCTATGCGTTCCTAAGTGCATCTACGTCTAGGTGGGCAAGAGTAAAATCGAAGATCGAGAATCAGCCGGGAATGCTGTTTTCTAAAAGTCTTCGCGGTACACGATGGGCGGCTAGAGCGTAAACGTGCCGAGCACTTGTCAAATCATGGGGGAGCTTGCGAGATGCCCTTGACAATATCACAGAAAATGCTTTCGAAAAGCCATCCACAAAAGTCGAAGCCGAGGAGTTGTTGCAACAATTTGGATTGCTTGAGACTGCTATAATGGTCGTGACTTTGAGCGATATGTTTGAGCGTTTCGAAAAAAATCAATAAAAGTCTTCAACGCGTTAACAACGATTTGACAATGGTCGTAGAGGAGTTGTTGCAACAATTTGGATTGCTTGAGACTGCTATAATGGTCGTGACTTTGAGCGATATGTTTGAGCGTTTCGAAAAAAATGAATAAAAGTCTTCAACGCGTTAACAACGATTTGACAATGGTCTTACAACTGTATGATGCGCTGCAAGCGTATGTTGTCGATTTGCGTGATTGTTTCGACCAATACGAAGGCAAAGCGAAAGAATTATCTGAATGCAAGCAATACGCGCATCAAAATCGGCGACGCAGAAAAAGAACCTTCCAGTTCGAGCAGGTGAACGACAATGAAGCAGTATCTGATAGGAGACAAAATATGCGCATAAATACGTTTCTCGTCATACTTGATCGATTGCCAAGCGAATTAAAGAGAAGTCTAGCATATAAGAATGTTAACGCTCGCTCTGCATTACTCAGTCGTTTGCTGCTACTCACCGATGCAGAGATCATTAGCGAGTGCGAACAATTACAAATGAAATACTCCACCGATCTCAATGAAGATTTCAGAGAAGAATGTTTGCACTTTCGGAATTTAATCCGGGAATTTCAATTAACGGAGGGTGACGGCGTTTGAAAGTTTTTAACGATTATTCACGAGAAAAATATTGTTGCAACGTTTCCGAACATGGGTATCGTCCAAAGAGTCGTCCTTCGAATGTATCTAACTCTTTTTTCGAGTAACGCTACCGGGGAACGTTCATGTTCGACGTTGAAGAGAGTAAAAAATGATTTACGGAATATCGTGGGCAAGGGCCATGTCTCTAGTCTCGCCTTCTTATCTGCGAACGCAGATCTCGCTGATGTGGCAACGACCGATATAATTATCGAAGAATTCGCAAGCTTAAAAGCACGAAAGTGACAGATATATACCCGTGCAAGAAATCGTTAATGTATACACGCATCTCTCGTACCGATAACTATATGTATATTTGGATATTATAGTATATTGTGTTATATTATTTTTTTGAATAATATAAAAATTATCAATTTTGTTCTATAATTTTCCGAATATTTTATGACTTGGGAGAAGGGTGGTGGGGGAGGGTGGGGGGCGTACTTCGTCAGGCCTAGGGCACCAATTTTCGTAAACCGGCCTTGTTGCTGTGGGTAGACCAGGTATAATTAATTCGAAAACGTGCCCAAAAAACAATTACGTTGTCCCAGTCGCGGTTCAAACTTTCTTTCGCCGAAGTGAGTCTTTTTTCAGCGTGTTTTTCGGACAATAGCGGTTCGTCTACGACTACGGTTGGACGACAACTGACGCTTTCTATACAAAACATCTTGGTGGAAGGGTCCCGCTGCCTGCTCGCGTTTGAATCCACCCTCTAACGATTTCCAGAGGAAAATGTGGCCGTACCCGCTTTTGCCAAACAGACTGTACATATGATCCAATCCCATTTTTATCCCTGAATTTGTAAATATTCATCTCCTTGGGAGACAACTATCTCCGGTCATCGATGCGTTTAAAGGGTTTGAAACGCCAGCGGAATCTAGTCCAGTGCTAAGCGGAATCTTCGTGTCTAGGGAATGAAATAACTATACTCCGGTGCCAAATTAGCATTGCTTCCGCCCAACTATGAATGGAAGTGTGCTTTTTTACATGAACGCGTGGCAAATAGAAAACAAATGAAGCAATGGACGTATCGCTGTTAGCTTTGTTCCTCGATGGCTCCAATGTACGTATCAGAACAGTCGTGGTGTTGCAAAGATTGTGGCAGTAGTAGTGGAGCAACGGGGGACCTCATCTAAAGTTACAAATCGCAATTCTTCCATGGCTGTGGTTCTGATTCTGTGAAGTTATGTTATGGCGCAAAGTAAGCGCGGAATTTATCAAGAAAGTTGGTATAACTCCGGGAATACGACTATCGATGCAATGAAACGATTGGCTCCGCCTCATTTACTTTCCTAGCAGCAGCACTGGCCTCAACCCGTGCCCTTTCCGTTGCCTTCGTACAACCCCCACCTTCATTTTATCCAAGTCGCGGACTGGAGTCGCAAATCCACGAGGCAGTCAAGGTATATATTAGCATTATTACCCTTTCTTGCGAAAAACAGTCGTTCCAGAAGTCTCGCCAGTATTATAAATGTATCTCGATCGAGCGACAAACGGTTCTCTTTTTCATTATTTAGGGTCATCGAAAAAGTTCATCAAGCCTTCTATTTATGACGATGTGTCCCTCGCGTCTATACTATGTACGCACAAAATTCTGCTCGGGTCGATACCGATGGTTTGAACATATTTGACGGCATCAAATATTTCGCTCCCGCTAGAACAGTATTTTTACCGAATCAAACTATAAGTGCTTCATGATGTATATAGATATTTTTAAATTGCAATTTGACGTTACTTACGAGTATGAAGATGTGTACAACAAAAATTCGATTATCAAAAATGCCTTTTCTAACCCTTATATTATTCATGAACGAATTACATTATACCCTGTGTAAAAGGTATGAAGGATTTTTTTAATCAACTATATTCAGATAGTTATACATAGCAGCAAGGGCGATATTTCTGCATAAACAAAAACGCCCGATTCAGATGTTTTTATCTATCCCAAGATTCCCTAAGTGGTAAAGCTCCAGCTCTTTAAAAGGCTAATTTTAACATTTTTTTTAACGACTACAATAAAAGCAGTAAAAAATTGAATTCGAAAACTTTTTAAATTTTTCAATTGAACATGCCGGCGTCACGGTCCAAGACCGCAAAGTACCTCTCGTGCAAAGTGTTTCGCGGCCGGCAAGATTTCTCTTGTAGTTTTTAACCTAGAACAAAAAATCTTTAAGGCCTTATATACGCGATTTCGCCGATTTTCGAAGGTACTTTTCTGGACGCGGTTAAAAAAAAATAACGCATATATTGACAACATTTTTTTTACAGATCATTTATGCACATGGTTAAGTATATGTAAAAAAAAAATCAGAAATATTAACAAATGGCGGAGATATAACATAATAAAGCAATGTATTTTTTTGCGCGCGCGTTGGTGAAAGTGCTCGGCATCGATGTGGGTGTCTGAAAAAAATGAACATATTTATAATTGCATAATGAATGTATCTTCAGTGTAAACCAACAATATTATTAAAAAAAATTATTATAATAAAAATTCGAAACTTAAAATTCGTTTACTCAATTTTCTGTCGGTATTTTATTTTTTATATTTTTTGGTGTCATTGAAACTTTGTTTCTGTGGTTCACACGATAGGTGATGATACTACGAATATGTTGTAAAAATTTCAAAGCGATTTGAACCTTCGTTCAAAAGTTAGAACTTTCACAAGGTTCAAAAAAGTGAATCGTGGAAGAACGGCTTTGAAGTTGGCGGTCGGGCGCGCCGCGCGGTATCTATTACCCCCTAAAAAACTTTAACAAGTAAAAAAAACGCCAAGTAATAAAAAATGCCCTCGAAAAAATTATCGGTTGTTTCACTATCTACAAGATTCTAATTAACCTCGAAATATTTGTGATTTTTTTCAAACAATAGTTTTATTTGGATTTTAATTTTTCACCTCAAACGTACAAAAGAAGTGAAATAACTTTTCATGAAAAAGCCAAGCAAATTTACCAGAAACGTACAGAAAATTACCAAACTCTAGTAATACCATTTTTCTCAATATTTTGTTTTCAAAAACCATTTTACTATTATAATAAAAGTACGAATCACGATTATATAAAAGTACAACGTATGCATCACACAAGTACGGTATGTATGTATCACTAGAAAAGCTGGGCAACGACTTGGCGTGCATGGTTAAGAAAAAAAGCTCGGGAAGATACACGATTTTCTTACAGAAACGTCCCTACTGCTTGCAAAAGTAACTTTTGCAACAATTTATCTACATAGATTATTTCAAATAGTAACATCACATCAGGCATACAGGATTATTAGAAATGAGATATTCGACTGTACTGAGACAGATTATCGGAAATGGAGCGATAGGTGTCGAGAGTAATATCGATATTCCTTTTCCACCAACAAGTGATGCGGACCGTAATTCCAACCTTCAGCCTGCCAAAACTATGTTCATTATACCAAAATTTATACGACGCAATAGATTTCATGAGATGTATGGTGGTTCTGCAATAGAATAGAAAGTGAATACTTCCACACAACTTTTCAAGGTATGCAAATAACGTAAGATTTCAAGAGCCGTGTCGTCTAGGGGTACATCACTGATTTTTTAATTTATACTTTGCGGAATCAGAAACTTGGTTTGCAGTTACATAATAAATTGCTTCAATTTATGTTTTTCTTAAACTAATGGTGAGAAAACGTCATCCTTTGCCGAGCTTTTTTTCTTAACCATGCACGCCAAGTCGTTGCCCAGCTTTTCTAGTGATACATACATACAGTACTTGTGTGATGCATACGTTGTACTTTTATATAATCGTGATTCGTACTTTTATTATAATAGTAAAATGGTTTTTGAAAACAAAATATTGAGAAAAATGGTATTACTAGAGTTTGGTAATTTTCTGTACGTTTCTGGTAAATTTGCTTGGCTTTTTCATGAAAAGTTATTTCACTTCTTTTGTACGTTTGAGGTGAAAAATTAAAATCCAAATAAAACTATTGTTTGAAAAAAATCACAAATATTTCGAGGTTAATTAGAATCTTGTAGATAGTGAAACAACCGATAATTTTTTCGAGGGCATTTTTTATTACTTGGCGTTTTTTTTTACTTGTTAAAGTTTTTTAGGGGGATTTCATA
This sequence comes from Ophion ventricosus, assembly GCA_963932345.1. NCBI lineage: Eukaryota > Metazoa > Arthropoda > Insecta > Hymenoptera > Ichneumonidae > Ophion > Ophion ventricosus. The sequence goes on along the minus strand of OZ010712.1, from coordinate 6,357,129 downwards.
TCTTTTTGAAACGGAAATACTTCATTTTCTATAGTTATAAACTTAACGTAGTTATAAACTTAACGAGTTTTTGGGCGATTATTGATAATAATAAGATTATCTTAACGTATTAATTGAATTTACAAATTCAGAAATGTTTTTGTTGTCCAGTCGAAACAGGTGTACAGTCACTAACAAAACCAAAGTCAAGCACACGCCAATATCGTCGAATTTGACTTCAGTTGGTATTGAAAGTTGAAAATTAACATTTCTCAATGTTAATTTATTATTGAATTAGCCGCTTGTAAGGCTAAACTTGTACGATATGATCTAGACTTGTAAATTTACGATACGCGCATTTTGGACTAATTTTTTGTCTGACGGTCCATCCAGTAATACCGTAAAATTAAATAATGTATTGTTTTGAATAAATTGTAAATAAGGGGAAATAAATATTCATGTGTTTTACAATTTTCATCAACAGTAAGCCCTGAAAAGTAACTTTATAAACTTTATTTTTCAAACCACCCCAACATATTTTTTCCATTTCCAGTCATCAAGTTGTATACTATAGAAAGTACCGCACCTACCGATCATAATCGTGGTCGAGAAAAAAAGCAAAAATACTTGTTTAAACAATTATTTTTGCATTACTTTTACCGTTGATTTTTGCAGCGCGCAAGCAGTAATCATATTTGCTGAGAGGTACAAAAAGTACCGCACCGACCGATTACAATCGTGGTCGAGAAGAAATGCTTTAATTGTTTACACAATTATTGTCGCATTATTTTTACCATCGAGTTTTGTAACGCGTAAATAGCAATCATATTTACTGAGAGGTATAGGAAGTACTGTATCTACCGATCACAAACGTGGTCGAGAAAAAACAAATTGATAATTGTTAAAACAATTATTTTTGAATTATTTTTTACCGTTATGCTTTGCAGCGTGCAAACAGCAATCATATATACTGAGAGGCAATCATATATGCTCAAATTACCATATCTACCGATCACAATCGTGGTCGAGAATGAACGCATTCATAATTGTTCAAACAATTATGATTGCATTATTTTTATTGTTATGTTTTGCGGCTCGCAAGGAGCAATTTATTTGCCGAGAGGTACTGAAAGTACTGTATCTACCGATCACAATCGTGGTCGAGATAAACGCATTGATAATTGTTTAAACAATTATGATTGAATTATTTTTATTGTTAGGTTTTGCGGCTCGCGATCAGCAATTTATTTGCTGAGAGGTACTGAAAGTACCGTATCTACCGATTACAATCATGGTCGAGATAAACGCATTCATAATTGTTTAAACAATTATGTTTGCATTATTTTATTGTTAGGTTTTGCGGCTCGCAATCAGCAATCTATTTGCTGAGAGGTACTGAAAGTAGCGTATCTACCGATCACAATCGTGGTCGAGATAAACGCATTCATAATTGTTTAAACAATTATGATTACATTATTTTTATTGTTATGTTTTGCGGCTCGCAAGCAGCAATTTATTTGCCGAGAGGTACTGAAAGTACCGTATCTACCGATCACAATTGTGGTCGAGATAAACGCATTCATAATTGTCTAAACAATTATGGTTGCATTATTTTTACCGTTGGATTTTACATAGCGCAAGCAGCAATCATATTTGTTAAGAGGTTTGAAAGTACCGTATCTCCCGATTACAATCGTGATCGCGGTAAAATGCAAAAATAATTTTTTAAACAATTATTTTTGCATTATTTGTATCGTTACGTTTTGCGGCTCGCGAGTAGCAATTTATTTGCTGAGAGCTACTGAGTGTACCGTATCTACCGATCACAATCGTGATCGAGGAAAAATGCAAAAATAATTTTTCAAACAATTATTTTTGCATTATTTTTAGCGTACCGTTTTGCGGCTCGCAAACAGCAATCTATGTGCTGAGAGGTACTGAAAGTACCGTATCTACCGATCACAATCGTGGTCGAGAATAAATGCATTCATAATTGTTTAAACAATTTTGTTTGTATTATTTATACCGTAAATGTTTACTGAGCCAATCGCTACCCTTAGCAAGCACTCTTTCTGCGAAATTCGTGTTTTTGAATTTCTTGCGAAGTCGGCGTTGAGAAAAGAAAATAAAGTTCTTTCTCGACGCTGACTGTGTTTATGTATGTTTGTGCATGTATATGCGCTCACGCGGTGTATATGCGCTCACGCGGTGTGTACGCGCTACGAAGGATCAGCCCGCGGAACGATAAAAATCTTAAACCGCGTGCGGCTGACGTAGTAATGCACACCAACATACACGCACATACGCGTTGCGAGACGCAGGAAGGCATTTACAATCTCCCGGTAGGTAGCAGGGGTTCGTACGAGTTCTGCCCTACCGACTGGAGCCGGGGCTGCGTCGAAGTCTTGCTGCGGGTACCGTTCCCTCTTAAAGTCGACAGAGGCTATACATTCGAAGAACCCGACTTTTGACGTCTCTAGCGCGCCATTGTTTGTTTATAGTAGCACCTCTCTGAAGTGAGCAAACAGTGCACTTCACGCTGAAACTCTAAGCGTTCCCATCATGTTAACGCTTTCCCCAAAAGGACGTATGTAGTATAGCTTACGATGCGACCGAATAACTTTATCTCTCCAAGTTCTAAAGTGTTGAAGAATTTTTGTGGTAAAAAAGTCGCTCGGAAATTCGGCTAATATTACGAGATCTCAAGTTTGAGTAGGCGGATCGAAAAATGACCCAAACAAAATCGATAGGAAAAAATAACATTTGCTTGGTAAAATGTCATTAGATTTTCGATTCGTCTCCGCGTTTTCGCGTAATGTCGATTATAAGTTAAAAAGTCGTCTGCTAAAGCCCATCTTGGCGTATAAAGAGTGCGCGGCGTATCGTGTCGTGACAGTCGTTTTTTTTTATTACTTGGCGTCGAGACGCTGCCGCGTCTCTTGATTATGTTAGCATGACACTGAATGAAAGAAATGTAAATCGTCGAATTCCTCACTGATCACTAAACTATCATAAAACTTTAGCCTTTAGTGAGAAATTTGTAGATTTATATATCTCTTTTATTCATGGTCATCTAAATGATAGTGCAATTAGTATTTCATGCAAGATATGTCATAACTCCAAATAAAATTACTTTCTTATTTCTTGTGATTCGCTTAGAAAAGAAGTTTCCATTACTTATACATTTATTTTCAAACGTATCGAAAGGGCCACTCGGCACCATATTCATTTCGAATAACGCATATGGAGCAGCTATAATAAGCGTAATTTCGTGTACTTTTTTTCCAAAAATACGAGGGCCATGCGTGAAACCATTGAACATCAGAAAAATTTGAGAAACGAGCAAATGAGCGCGAGCTGCTACATCTTACAACATCGATACTTTATAAATCAAATGAAAACGAATGAATTCGAGGATATTGCAAATATGGGTTTTTATATTTCCTTTTACCCAAAGTCGGATTCTATATTAAATAATCAATTATTTCATTCTTTTCGGATCCAGATAAATTGAACGCACTCGTCTATCCGTTGAACCTCTAATTCATCCATCGTTGAAAAATGAAATTAATCATGCCTGCATCCTTTATATTTCGTCGTTTAGTGTTGAATACATTGACAATTTCCTCGATACTTTCTCATTTGACAAACGCAAATTTGCTCATCTGCGTGATATTTTTCCTTCATTGGCTCTATTGTTTGATCTATTTATTTTTATATAACATTTAACGATGGAATCCAAATTCCCGAGAAACTCGAAACTCGTTGCTATGGCCCCAATTTAAGGTAATCTGCTCTTTATGACGACGTCGGAACAACATAGGATGAGGGAAATCGCGATTCTCACTCGTGAGTTATCGATCGCTAATCATACGTTCTTGAGTACAGATCTCATTGATAGGGAATTGCATAGATTGTGGGTGATATATTCGCTTTCATTAACTCTTATTACAGCGCGAATATTGAGATATTCCATTTCATTAGTATGACTAACGCCGATCAATGATATGATATCCTAGGTAATTAATACTGATTTGCACAAAGCAGCACTTGACGCTGACGTCTCATAGATGTAAAAAATATAGTCCTTGTACGCTACTGTATTTTTTTATTATAAAATCTGCAAATACTTTAAATTCAAATTTACTCACAGTTCCGTAGGTGTGTTCAAAACATACATTTGGAATTTCAATAACAATGTTTTGAAGGAGAGAAATACTTTATGATGCAGAAGCTGACCATAGTCAGGGTTACAAATAACGCGGTCAACTTCATCGAAGGCTGAACCATAACTATTTTATCTGAAGCCTCGCAGTTCGAGTAAACTGGAATAACACTTCTCGGTTAAGGCCTTATATACGGGATTTCGTCGATTTTCGGAGGTATTGGGTCTATGCATAATTCCGTAACAAAATTTCGACAGATGTTCGCAGTTATTTCTTGGCTTGCACAGGTGTCAACCATATGAAGTGTCCTATATTACGTGAAAGCTAAAACTTGTGCCGACATTTTTAAAAGTATATCCATCGAGGTCCGTGACGTATAAGAAGTTTAATTATATTTTGAACATGCAAGAAAAAAACGTGTATTTTCGATGCATTTCGCTTTTTTTTTCTGAAGAGGCAAAAACGCGACGCAAACTCACAAAAATATATGCGCCGTGTACAGAGAGAATGTCGTAAATGAAAGTGTGTTTTTTTTAAATTCTTTTCTCATCGTTTGAACCTTAAAGAAAATTTTAAGCTGAATGCAAAGTCTATACCTACAATATTAATGAAGATATTAATTTTTTTTACCGCACTGTGCAGCGCTCCCTTAGATAGATTGTCCCTTCACTTCTATGAAACTGGTACCTGAGCATAGATTTCTTTTTGGAAGGTCCGATTTACGTTCTTACATACAGGTCTTGAAACGAAGGCGAATTTCAGTGGTGGGGAATGAAATCATAAACGCTATGATATGGAAAATCGCATCGAAAATAAGTTTCAATGGTAGAAAGTAGTTGAAATAGGTACTTACATCACTACGTGTATTTATAATGATGGCTATAGTAATATTTTATTAATATTACACGTATTAAACATAACCATCGGAAGTAATTGTTATGGCATATATAATGACGAAGACGAGCACCGTATATCACTTGCTGAAAAACACGCGCAAGAAACTACAAAAGAGGCCAGAAAAGCTCGGAGAAGGTCAAGATTATCTCTCGAGGACCAGCAACTTGCTGAGGAAGGACTCCAATATGGAGCAGGAATCGCCGATTAAACATACAAGGTATGCTACAAATTTTCAATGTTTTTAACTGTTGAAGCCGCGTCAAAACTTTAAACGAGTTGTTCTTGAAACGACATTTTTCGATTTTGCGGGAAATATAACTCAAGCACCTCTATTCTGATTGATTTGAAATTTATACCACACATTTGTAACATAATTATCTCAATCCCTACGTAGGATTTTTTTTTTCTAATGTTGACCGTTTTTGTTTAATTAATGTTTTTAAGTAGACATTTTGTGAAAAACAAACATAATTTCTGCGCGATACCAAAAATCCATTTTGTGCTTTTCCAGAAAATACTATGTAGCGCTGTGTATTTATCCTAACTTAATAAAATATTTTTATTCTTTTACATTTCAGATGAACCGTGAGGCCATTGGGACTCTCGCAGATAGAAGGTGGAAGACAAACTTGATGCGCGCGGAGGCGTGTATCACCGCCAATTATCAATACTTTTAGATAAAAAAAAATACATTTTAAAGGCTTAAAACATGTACTAAAAGAGTGTAAAGATAGAAATAAAAAATATGCATTAGTTTAGCTACAAAATATTCATGAATACCGAGACTTGTTCTAGCTTCTCAGGGTGGTGTAACTCCCTAGTGAACTCCGACCGGCATTTGACGACTACGTAGATCGGGCATAACCTCAACATTGACCAATCAACTATTTTGAGACATTTACGGAAACTTTGGATGGTAAACAAGCTTGATGTTTACGTGCCGCACGAACTGAGCGAAAATAATTTATTGGGCAGAATTTCAGCTTTGATTTGCTGCCCAAACGACATCAAAACGAACCATTTTTTAAGCGAATGATTACTGGTGATGAAAAGTGGATTGTTCGGGGCGCTACAAAACAGTTTGAATAATAAAACCTTTAGTTCCCTGGACGGCCGCAAAGACCACTTGGATGCCTTCTTTGTCCAAAGATCTCAAGACTTCTATGACAGAGGGATAATAAAGCTCGCCGACAGATGGCAGAAAGTCATTGAACAGAATGTAATATATGAAGTTGATTAGAATCGCTTTTATGGTAAGTATTTTGTGTTTGAAACTTACTCGATTTTCGCTACGGAATTATGCATAAACCCAATACATTTGCAGAAGCCGTGTAAAAAAGTGACGCATAAATTGCCGATTAAAAAAAAATGTATCCAAGTCTTAACTACCTAACAAAAAAGAAGTAATTACGGAAAAATTAAAAAAGGCGGAGTTATTGGCCGGTATATAAATGGTTTTTCTTGACGCACGCGTGACAGTCCTCCTGACAGGTGGCAGTCCTCGGCGTCGAACTGAGTATCCGAAAAAGAAAATGGACATACATAAGTATGTCCATTTTCTTTATCGGATATAATTTTTCTTTTTATAATTACATAATACATGTCCCTTTGGTGTGAACCAACAAAAATATTTAAAAAGGAAAGCATGTTAAAATAGGAGTACTTAAAATTATTGACTCAATTTGCTACTAATAAGTTATTTATTTTAGAAAATTGCACAGTTGATTTTTTTTACTTTTTACAGTTTACGTGATAGGAAAATAAATAGAATATGCTGTAAAAATTTGAAAGCGATCGAAACCTCGGTTCGTGAGTTTAAACTAACACGAGGTAAGAAAAGCGATTTGTGCGAAAACGGCTTTAAAGTCAGCGATAAGAATGGCCTCGCGATATCTAGTACAAAATATAATTTCACCTCATTTAAAAACAGCCTGCACCCTATGTGAGGCCTACCTCAGCATCTATAACGTCTCTAGACGTCGGCTAGAGGGGAACGATTAAAATTCGGCATAGTGCGCACCGTATATCTGCTTGCAAAGGAAATAAAAGTTTCCACGCTCCAAATGCTGTGACTTCAAGATTTTATTGCAATTTTTAATTACGAAGGGCTTAAAAAATTCTTAAAAGTTTATGCTAAAATAATATTCAAAAAAATGGTATTTTTCGCTATATAAGGCCTTTATATAGCACATCTTTAAAGTCTTCTATCACGGAAAGAGAACTGATTGTACGTACGAGGACTTTGTGCGGCGTTCGGTAAACAACGCATAGCTTCCATTCCCCGTCTTTTTGTTTACAAGTATGATATTATTTGCTTGCACGTTTTTGTTAATAATTTATCGACGATTTCAGCGAACTTTGTATTCCTGTCGTGCGATGCGTGACACAGTGCGAAATGCAAAAGAAACGAATTTTTCAATGCCGCATAAATATTTGGGACACTTTAGGTAGGGGAGAGGGGGCAAGACGGGGTATTCAAAGTTTAAAGCTCAATAAAGTTCATGTTTTTAAAGTCACATACTCTTATTTATTTCTGAGTCAACCTACAGTAATCAGTCTCTCAAGATTTGGTCAAATTAGGAACATTCGAATTATAATCAAAGCAAATAAAAATGAAAAACTAAAAAGAGAGATCTCCCCATCTTGCCCCATACTGTGCGCAAGATAGGGCATGGTGGGGGCATGATGGGGTACACTATTTCACAATCACACTACACTCAAAGAAATAGCTTTATTCGGGCTGGCAAAGAGCACATACATGAAGAGTGTTTTTTTCCCCTTTAATTCAGCTTTTTCCTTTTTCATTTCTTGCTTGACGCATTGCGTCTTTGGACCATGTTCCCCTCTCCATCTTGCGTTTATAATTACGCACCATCCTAGAAGAAAAGGAAGCTATGGGTAGCACGCAGTTTTGGCAAAAGAAGACTATTTAAATGTAATAATATACATGCTGTCTGAAAAATAACATAAAAATCATAAAAAAACTGAATAATTCTGTGTCCCATGTACTATTTACCAGATGGGGATTTACCACCCCATCTTGCCCCACCGTATATTTTGCCAATCAAATATTTATAATGAAATAATGACACGCAACGCAGCAAATAGCATGTCCCTACGTGATTCTACATTAAAAATAGCACATATAGCAACAGCACGTCACCATCTAGCGTTAATTGACAAAGCAGAGTCACATCCGAAACCAAATTTTAAAACGACACCAAGTATCCGAAAAATCAGCTTTCTCTTCATCCCTCGATATGCGTGCCCTCTAGAATGACGATACACGGGCAACTGATGGGTGTCATGGCAGCGCATCGTATGGTACCAGAACGAATGGGATTGATTCATTCAGATCGAGTATTTGGCCGGGTACCCCGCCGTCTTGCCTACTCGTCTCCCCTACTCGTAGCACAACATAACGGTTTCAAAAATGACACTGTTGGTTGCGTTAATTATAGGTAATCTCATCGAATACTTCTTTTACATTAACACCATCGATACTCTTTCTTTCGTTCCAACCTGCACAACGGGTCTCAATATAAAAAATTCGCAGATTGCATCCTTTTTTTCCCGTACAACATAGAAGTAAATATTATCGCGCGGCATATCATCTCCCGTCAACTTTATTGACGATACTTTTACACCGAGCTTGGTATTTTTATTTAACTTTACCTTATTGAATATTCGCAGAACAATCGAATTTGAACACGTCCAAAATCCATCACAAGAAACATTTTGCATTGGTGAGCAGTCTCTTATAGAATGTTAGAGTCTCAGCGATTATGGGAACGTATACATCTGGTGGAGTAAAATGGATGTCACGGGGTTTTTCTCGTACACTGATGAAACTATCACATCAAGATCTTTTGTAGTTAAAGCTATATACATATTGGAGAATTTTAAGAGTTTTTAAAATTCAATAACGGCGATAAGATAACATGAAACAGCAACTTCCGAAACGTCCTCCAATGTCCTTTGCTATGAATTAAATGAAATGCAAAAAAAAACTATGTGCAATATAATGATGCTAAAAACTATAGGTACTATGATGATAATATATTCAGAATTTAAAAAATACCTATTCCAAAGATACCGTTCTAAGGAAGAAAATTAAGAATCGGAAAAATGAAAACTATGATACCGTAGAAGAATTCTCAAAAACTATGATACCGTAAATTTTAAGCAAATCAGGTGAGTAGTATTTAATATACTTCTAGTGGCGGTTTTGAAAAATATATTTTTGAGGCGAACGCCTTTGAAAATACTTTCGTTGGTAAAACAAAATTTGTTTAACTTAAACCATGGAGATTAAGGTGCAAGGTCCACGCTCGGCAACCTAGTACATCCGTGGAGAGGTCAGAATGCAATACAATAAGGGATCCTGTCATACGCCGCTGTTAGAAATTCGAACCTGTATGCTATTTAGCAAGATATTTTGCAAGGTCATTTTTGTTTGGTCAGCCGATATATTACGATATTCGTAGGATTCCTTTGTTTAAAGGAAAACAGGACGTAAAATTTTGCACCCTCTTTTTTATACTTTCATGGATGGTTTTTGAACGGATTCTCTCTTAGATTTTGTATTCCGCTATCTAGTTAAACAACCTAGAAAGAAGGTTGTTCTACGAGCAATTTTGTTTGCAGTTTTCGTGGTTTCGACACCGGCTCTGGCATACAGCCGCGCTGCCTGAGTGACTTGGAATTTCTACCAGAGGTTCTTGGGAACTTTAAAAAATGCAAAAATCTTTTTAAAACGATTAACCCCACCAAGTGCACATGCACCAACGCATTACTGAAGTTTTCACAAAATTTTCAAGTCTGCTATGAATCACGATGGGTAGAATTTTCCTTAGACGAAATATATGATACGAAGAGCCACATGTCTAATTCATTTGCACCATGATAAGATGTATTTTGACAATGCACTGATTTCTCGGATTTCATGTGCAGGAAAAAGATTTTCTCAGATAAAATTAGTAAATCTCATCGTCGTACAAACAAATTAGGTATTTAGGCAGTTGTATCATATATAGTTGGGTGCAAAAGGTTTGGGCCATCCTATTTTTCAGACATATTGCGTTAAAATACAACGGGGGTGGGGGGGGGGGGGGGATGACCGAGTTATGACAACATGTATTCACTTATATTTGAAAACAATTCATTATATACATAGATATTGTTCTTAAATATTTGATTGTCTATCACTTTTTGTTTATCGAGGGTGCAACAGTATTGGGCCATATACTATTGCGTGTGATAACGTAATAAATTTTTTTGAACATAACAAACCTAGATCCAACCTTCTTCACTTGACTCAGTACTTTGTTGCCATGCCCTTAGCAGCGATAACTGCGGCACATCGTCGAGGCATGGACCCTATTCATTGTGAGATTCGTTCTTCTAGAAAGTTTTCCCACTCATGTTGCAAATGATTCAACAATTCCTTCTTGTTAGAGACGGTCTTGTCACATATGCTTAAACGTATTTAAGTCCGGTGATTGCGATAGTCAGTCGAGACGGCGTACTTTTCGTATTTGAAGAAATTCTTCCACAAGACGTGAAACATGTTTCGGGTCGTTATCGTGTGGAAAAACCCAACCACGCGTCATTGCAAATGCGAGCATATGGTCTTGCAATATATTTCAGTATATAGTAGCGTCCATATTGCCTTGAATTTCTACCCGCGGACTAACGCCGTCGTCAGAAACTGCTCCCCAAACTTAAATGTTCCCATGACCGTGTTTTACGGTAGGAATTTGATACCTTACATTGAATCCGGTACCTGTTGGATGCCCCACGTCCTTTCGACCATCACTTTCGAATAATTGAAATTTGGATTCATCGAAAAAAAAGCACTTTGGCCAATCTGATGCTGTCCAATGCTGATATTATTTTGCCAAATTTCATCTGGTCTTTTGATTCTATTTACTGATGAGTGGTTTTTTTACACCAGTGCCCGCTGCAGTTTTTCGTAGATCTATAACGTGCTTCCTTTTTATCATTTTATTAACGTATTCCGTAGTTTTTCGCGGCCTACAACTTCCACTTTTATCACACAACAAATTTGTTAAGTTATATTTACGAATAATACGATTGACTGTACTGTTTCCAACGAATAAAGTAGTCGACATAACGCGAGAACTCTTTCCTTCTGAAGAAAGTTTTAACACCTTTTTACGGACCTCAATATTCGTGTGTTTCGCCATGGCGGCAGAAATAATACCGATTTTTCATTGCCATGCATGTTTTGAAACTAGTACCAAAGAAAATGCAAATAAACTGCGCGTACGAAGCCGGGCGAGATAACGGCCCGATACTTTTGCACACCGACGAAACTCGTTTGACGCTGTACACAAATAATACGCCATACAAAAAAATATTATATCACGCTATTATTCATATCATAGCTCTCTTAAAAATTTGAAATAATTAACGAGTTCAGGAATTAAATACTTTATCACTTAATTTAAAAAATAGGGTGGCCCGAAAGTTGTGCACGCCACTGTATTTTGTTGAAGGAAAATTCTCACGTCTGTTATGAATCGTTATGAATTTATAGTTATGAGAACGATAAATAGTGCTTCCGTTATTAAATGAATGTTTTGCGCATACTTTTCATATTTTTGGGCAACCAAAAATTGCAGCTCGCAACCTCTTTGCTTATATAATTGATACGACGCACGTAATCGATGTTTTATGGTGCAGAGATTCTGACTCAATAGCCGTAGACGCATTTATGATTTCATAAAAACAGTGCAATATTTTTGCTTCACCATTTTACCGATTATTATTGCAAGAGATTGGAAAACGTTATCTTTGGCTATAATAACTATTGCAAAAAACTATATCTAAATACTTCAGAGATGTTTTCGTAATACCACACGAGCTGTAAAATCATGGTTCCTTTTCGTCGTGGCATTACGTAAACTAAATCTTTATTTTTAAAACAAATATTAAGAATTCGCAGACTTCAAGCAGAGTATCGAACTTATTCGAAGGGCTTGCATATCAAAATGGCTCCTTAAGATGTAGATTATGGTGATGTCATCTTCAACGGAATCATCGGTTAACAGACGAGCACAAAAAAGCCGTGATATGTGGATCTTTAAATGGCAGGAATTTCGCGACAACTTTATTACACGAAGCGAATAACCGAAAAAAACTCTTATGGATAACCCGAGAATGAAGCAGTTTTTCCAGACAGTGGAAAAAAGCAACAATCTACACCGAAGTATGAATCGATATGGGACCCAAAATTTGTATTCGGCCATATCTTCGAGTGAATATTGTATAATTGAATCCCCCTAATGAAACTATTGCTATAACCGACCTCATAATTATTACTACTAACGGAATGAATGATGCAGGCATTGAAACTTATCGATATGGCATATTTTCAAAAAGCAGATGTTATCGAAATTAGAATCTCAGCCGCGGGAAAGTCTCAGAAACCAGAGCATAACCCTCTGTGATTCCCTCCTTTACGACTTGATCAATCCATACTTCTACGCTATCACTACTATAGAATGGTTAAAGAATCCACTATTCTGAGGGTTAATAAGCTGCATGTTGCATGAAATGTAGACTCGTTTCTAAGGTCGGTTCTAGATGGCAAAGAAGGCACCTGGAATATCATATTTACGTTATAAAATATTTCAACTATTATACGTTCATAAATTGAGAAAATAAATGACAAATTTAGTGGAAATGAAAATGTATTTTTATAGGAAAGGCGGGAAAGGCGCCCAAAGTATAGGGATGTTGAATAAGTTCTCGCTGTTTTTTCGTTATATTTAATGCTTTATTTCCAAAAATTATTTAAAAATATGTCACTCAAAGTATTGTCTATCGCTAGCCACTACTTCTTCTCATCTTTCTGGCAGCATTTTAATTCCACGTTGAAAAAACGACCCGTCTTTTGAGGCTATCCAAGAGTCAACCCATTTTTTGGCATCTTCATAAGACTGGAAGTGCTGCTCAGCCAGGCCATGTGCCATCGATCGGAACAAATGATCATCGGAAGGGGCAATGTCTGGTGAAAACGGCGACAAGGGTAGGACTTCGTATTTAAGCGTTTCCAAGTAGGTTTTTACCGAATTTATAATATGTGGCCGAGCGTTGTCATGCTGCGAAATCACTTTGTCGTGCCTTTGCTCGTATAGCAGCCGTTGTTTCCTCCAATACTCGGCTCAAACGCATCAATTGTAGTCCATAGCGATCTCCTGTGATGGTTTCGTTCGGTTGTAGCAGCTCATATTAAACTACACCCAGCTGATCCCACCAAATGCAGAGCAGAGGCTTGGAGCCATGGATATTCCGCTTTACCAACGATGTTGATGCATGGCCGGGCTGACGCCACGATTTTCTACGTTGAGGGTTATCTAATGTATCCATTTTTCATCGCCAGTCATGATACGATGCAAAAAACCTTTCCTTTTTTGCCATTGAAGCAGCTGCCCACACGTGAAAAGACGCCGTTCGACGTCTTCGATGTCAACTCGTACGGCGTCCAATGACCTTGCTGTTGAATCATTCCTAAGGCTTTCAAACGTTTCGAAATTGTTATGTCATCAACTCCTAATGATTCTGCAAGTTCAGCTAGCGTCTGACATGAGTCTTCATGAAGTAATGCCTCCAATTCTTCGTCTTCAAACTTTTTCGGTGCGCCAGAGCGTTCTTTATCTTCAACATCAAAATCATTATTTTTGAAGTCGCTAAACTAATCTCTGCATGTTGTTTCCGGCAGCATGATCACCGTTAGTCTCAACAAGAACTCTGTGTGCTTTGGCTGCAGATTTTTTTTACATAACGTAGTGCAGTAAAATTCCCCGTAAATATTCTTTTTTTTTAGCACGGAATTTGACATGTTTAACATGATGCAAAAAAAGTTGTTTATACTTTGCCGAAATGACGTTCAATGAATTTTAAGCTCGCTTGTAGTACTTCTTCATAGATGCGTTACCATCTTAAACTACACGCATGCAGTTCTGGTAACGCCATCTGTTAGAACACATCGAGAACTTATTCAACGTCCCAGCAATTCACCGAATTTACCTGAACGTAACGTTCTAGCATAGTAGTACACCACTACTTAAGGAACACAAATTAGAGGAATAATTTTCTGCACACCACGAAATGTATATACCTTTCAAAGACATACACGTATATCGTATAATCTTGGACACCTCGTATACGAAAGGTTCGAAATGTTTCCTGTTTTTGTAAACCTTCACTACTTGATCGGTTATTATCACAATCATCATTACACAACTTCACTTTTCTCCCGACCATGCTGAATTATATGAAAAGTCTTCAGATATATTGAAGTATGTACATTTATGCATTGTGGATACTGATCCAGTTATTTATCAACAATGCGAAGACCAATGTGTCTACTTATTCTTGTGAGCCTGAAGGTTTTACGTGTGAAGTTAATTTTCATATGAAGTGAAGAATATTCGTTATTAAAGTCGCAATTTCAGATAGATATACTTTTGCAGACCTCTCATTTAATTGCAAGTATGTATGCATGACGTGATAAGTATTTTATTATGTTATAAAATAAACGCAGTGAATCTACTTCCTGATGTATGTTTCCACTTGTGAATTCATCTGCAGCATGAAATGTCCTTGCTTGGAATTTCCAGGGTCTATCGTGTAGCAAATGCAGCAATGTCTTCATAGGCAGGAACACGTGCGCCATGTACAAGTCCAGAGAGGTCGTGTAAAACCAGCAACGGTTTTTGGCTTATCTGAAAATATTATGATAGCGTCGTCGTCAGTGTTACTGAAGTTGACCTGATAGGACCGTCGACGCGGTGGCCGGTCGTCATAGTAGCCAGGCGTTTTTGATACGTCCCAAGCGTGGCGTAGAGTCTGGCCACAACCGTATACCCGAAGATATACGAACGGGATCGCAATCACGACCATGTTACCCGAAGTGTCCTGTTGGGATAATATAAATATTGTACAGTTTTCTCGTTGCGTTCTCGCTGCTTCTCTTACCCGTTCATCGAAAAGATTCGTACATTATACTCGTGTGTTGACGCACACAGACAATCATGGCAACCCCCAACGTGGATGAGATTATCGGTGAGTGGTATGGTGCGGGAAGGGTTGGTTGATATCAGGAAAAAATTCCGATGCTGAAACATTGACCAATGTACCTCGAGCTACCAATGTTCTACTTTGGACTATCGATGTCCTTTCCAATCTTCAATTTCGTAAATTGTTATACATTCGGTTGAAAAATTCTTCGATCACGGTTGTGCAGATTGGAAATCATGTGGAAGAAAACCCCTTATTTATAAATAACCAACTTTGTCCTTCAGAAAATCTATCAGAAGAATAAGAAAATTTCGCTATTATAGCACTTGCAGCTTGTCTCCCTGATAAGACAACGCAAAATAATGGTTGTCACCATCTGAAAAATGAGGTTTCTAACGATCACATAACAAAGGAAGTCGTTTGAGTGATTTAGAAGTACTCTTCTTGCAACTATACTTTAGCACAGTCAATTTTCCTTTAGCACAGTCAACTTTTTTACTTTGCGATATTAAGTACTGATTTGTATGGAAGAAGACTCGGTGGTGCTGGAATCCATGCAGGTAATCCTGAACTCATGTGCAAGTGCAGGCATAAGAAAAGTTTGAGGATTCTAAACATATAACTGAGGGCAGCGGATTAATAAAGTTCGATTTGAAAACTTAAAGTCGTAGTAGAATGGACTATCGATGGCAGAGAGTATATCAGAGCAGAAGGGAGCACGGTACATCACTGACCAGCACCGAACCGAATAAGATTTCTATGAACCCAACTCTTGGTCCCTGGCGTCCTGTATATCCTAACTACACGGCGTAGTTAGTTTTACCACAAGCATACCGACCAATATCGTAACCACCGTCGGGTCCGAAATATTGGGATCGTGTAGCTCGTGATTTTAGTCGGCCTTAACGAGTGGAAAGCCATAGACTTGAGCAGCGTGCGTTAACTATGATCCGAGACCGGGTGCAACAAAGTGTGAAGGAGGCGAGGAAACAAAAAGGTTCGGATAGTTGGAATGACACAAAAAAATGCGGCCAAACGAGATAGCGGATAAACGCGGCCTAAAGATAGCTCGGGTGGTCACGTGACATAGGGTCGAGCAAACTTTTCTAATACCGTGTCGCCCATTCGGGATTACGCAGGAGATTGAAACGTATAACTGCGTACTCCGTATTTGCGCAGAACGAACTCGAACGTATGTTCTCAGACACGTATTGGAAGAAAGATACTTCTAAGTTTTTCATTTCTCGTTACGCTCCTGATATACATTATCATTCAAAATATCCCACTGAGTATATTGTTAATGAAGAAAAATGCGTTAAAACACTATCGAACTTTAGTATAATCATTAAATGTACTACACATTGAACATGTTGGGTTTTCGATGAATGAAGGGATATCTCAAAATTCTTGCTATAATGATAGCGCCTCTTCCTGCTATTTGATATATTTTCTATATCTTCAGTTTGTACGTTTTTGAAAAAAACTTTATTTTGGATCACAGATAAATAGCTCAATTTCAAGTCTTCTACGTTTCGTTCACTTTTTGTAAACGAAAATTAGTAACGGTTGTAGTTGTCAATAGTTTTATAGCAAACAGGAGTCACTTGTGATGAAATTACGAGTGAACTGTTGAATATTGAATGAATCGATATTTAGCTTACGGTATGTTTTATTAAAATGTTTTGGAAAAATTGATTCTTTTTTTTATTACTGTTTCGAACCAATGCAGATTCTAAAATATGCTTGCAATTTTTTTGAATGAATGCCGAAAAGCGCGTCCACAATTTATTACCGTAGAAAGGTAGGTGAAGCGTTGCCCGTTGCTTTTGCTTCACGATTTTTTTTCATTCTGCGCGGACGTACCAGTACAGACGTATGACAATGGATGGAAAGTAGTTGTAAAATAGTCATTATCCTGCTACATCGCGTATCGGAACGCGAAATGTATTAGCGCGTTAGAATTTTTTTCATTTTCCCTCTTTTAATATTGAGAAAAGTTCAAACGCATTTTTCTGGAAACCTCTTTTTGGGCGTTTTCTTGAGAGCATTTTTCAATCCGCGGTACTCGTAGTTTTTTTTCTTCGTTTTTTTATGCCTTCAATCATTATAAAGAATATAACATTTTATCTAAATCGTTTTTCATTCATCATTTTCTTGAGGAATGAGATTTTTTTATGAAAATCACTTCTTCGTGAAAATCCGCTAAGTAAAAAGAAAAATATGAATTTAAGAGCAATCATAAAATATGCCGGCGGGAAACACGAATTCTTAAAATTGCAAGATCGAAAAAACAAGGAAGTTGCAATAAGCATGATAATTCGTTCACTTTGTCTCTTCATTACTGAGTACGCACCTGTTCGGGATACCATAATTATCTTCACGATGACAGAGTTAAAACAGAATAAAACAGAGATAAAAACACATTGTGCTTTTTATCAATCATTATGTTTAGGTGGCTACATTGAAACCTACCGTTCGGATGTATGCCGATTTACAAATTTAGCTGTATGAAAACTCTTCTCAAACGCTTAAGGCCATGTGTCACACGTTCAGTCGGTAAAAATCCTACTGCCAAGTTTTCTCCTAGACGGATCATATTTCGGGCAAAAGAAGAGATAGCGGTTGTTCGTCGTTCAACAGAGCGGAACGTGTTTCTTTTCTTTTTTCCCAAAAATCAACCGTTTCGGAAATCATTGGGAATCTGCAAATCAGCTATCTCTCTCGCACTCATGGCCGCTCGGTCGGTGTGACACTCGACCTTAAGGGGGTATCCCTCCGGAAAGTTTAAAAAATCATTTTTTTTTGTATATTGTTATAGCGTGAACTTTCAAGAATATTTTAAGACCAACCGGACCCTAAAATTCTAAAAGTTGGCGAAGTTACACCTATTTTAGTGGATGATTCGCGTGCAACGAAAGCGGACATCAAAGCACAAGAACACTCAAAAGAGGCCCGAACTGCCCGCAGATTGCATAGATTAGGTGTGCAACATGATCCCGATTATGAGGAGGACTTATATGGTGCCGGAATCGCTGACTAGCGGTAAGACGACAATATTTTACAAGATCGTGTAAAATATGTACCGAAACTTTGAACGCGATTATCTCGAAACTACATATCTTGACACGGAGGGATTGATATCTTGAGTAACTTTCACAATATTGACTTGAATTTGCACGGTTAGCGCTCAAACAGTAGTCATTTTCGGTTCACGATCGCATTTTTTAATTCGATGAACCATTTGTTAATAACAATGACTTCAGTTGGATATATTTGAATAATTTTTTTTTGTTTTCGTTCCAGATTATATTTGAGCCTGGTAGAGATACCACCGTTTCGGGCCTCGCCGCTGAAGGATTGCAATGTCAACGTTCGCATCACGAACACTTTGAAATATTTTCTTCCGAAAAATTTACATTGTACCCAGAAATATGTATAGAATATGCTGGCAAAAAATAAATTAATTCCAACCAATGTGTTACTAGAGAAAAATGCATCATTCTGACCCTTCAAATTGGGCTTCCAGGGAGGGATACCCCCTTAAAGAAACGGATGGATAGTTCAATGTTGACAAGTGAGTCTTACGTTTGAATGATATGCGGAAAAAAATGGATGCCACGCGAGTTAAGCGAGAACGCGAGTGCGAATCAACTAAACATCACCATTTCTTTGTCCGCGAGGCACAGAAAAAAAGTTTCTGGTGGCATATTAAAACTGGGGATAAAAAACGCATTCATTTCGACCACGCTAAACGCAGAAAATCAGAATCGATCCTGGATACATCAAAATGGATATTCCATTTTGACGTTGATGTTGATGGTTGGCTATTTTGGCGTTAATGTTGATATTCCACCAGATACACGGCACAACTTTGTTGTGGATATGTGGGAAATGGAAGGGGCAATTAATGCTTGAGGAGCTCTCAAAATCCAAGGAAACGGCCACTACCGAACGTTTCCAACAGCAGTTGGCACGTTTAAATGATAATTTCATTGGAAAAACGACGTCAGCATTAGAAATGGTCGAGTGGTTATTCTGCTGCATGACAACGTTTGACCCCACGTTTCATTGGCGGTAAAAAGGAACACCGATGGAACTGGAATCGAGGTATTCCGGCACCAAGCGTACTCTCCGGACAAGGCGGTGCAAGGCGCCGTGGAAGATACATACTTCCGTATTTGAAAGGAATTAAAAAAATTGATAGATGAGTGGATAGCTCAGGATAGAAAAGACCTGGGCATTATTTCGACGTGGAATTCAGCTTTTGGCAGAAAGGTGGCACAAATTAGTAACATTTGAAAGGAAAATACTTTCATTAATACAAACCAATAAGTTTCTACAAAATAAATGCTGACAAAACGAAAAAACAGCGGATTTCGATGCAACCATCTAATAGTGGAACATTAAAATAAAACGAATATTCGACCCGGTGCGTTGGTCTAGTGGTTAGCGTGCTGGCCAGCGGATCACTTTCGTCGTGAAATATTTTACTACGATATTTCTCGGCGAAAGACGACTAGTTCCGTGACTGGGAGGCGAACTTGGGACCGGCTGTATCGGTATAGCTGTTCCGCAGTTTCCCTATGCCCATGGCAGACATGTTATGGTGAATACGATACAGAGGGGGAAGTCGGCTGCGGCCGCAAGGTGCAGGATGCGAGGTAGACGGGGGAATTGTGGAATCGGGGAGATATAGAGGGGTGATGTGGAATGGGTGACAGAACGAAGTTGAGGTGGGGGCTCGTAAAAAGGAAAAAACCCTGTACGGCTGGAACAAACCAATAAAAAAAAATAATAATAATACGAATATTCTATAAATAAATGTTAAATAAGAAGAAATAAGGAAAGTTTCAAGAGTAAATTGTTTACATTTATCACGCCTGTTCCGACATATTACACTGTAACCGCCGGAGTTGTTGGTAGAAAGCTGGATAATCATCGGTATTCATTATTCATAAAATGCTTGTTTTCCACACTCGTCCTCAAATGACTGATACATTTTTTTTACATATGTTTCCAGTGGACAGTGTTATCAATCGTAAAGAGTCAAAGCAGAGATTATTTGCCGAATAGATACACCTATTACAGTAACTCGTTTACGTGCTAATTGTCTAGCCATGCGGATGAGCCGGATTATATAAAAACTAGTGCCTCATTCACATATTCCGACAAGTTTTAGAGTTCACGACGGCCCAAAATAAAAATACAGGCTTCCATCCTTCTCGGTCTGATGGTAAGTATCATTCATAATGCGTGAAAAATAATCATGTCATTAATAAGGTTGATTCATTAATAGCAATTAATGAGAATCTCGTTGGCATAAAGACAACAACAAAACCGCACATATTCACATTTCTATTAATGCAAATTTAATTGTGGATATATTATATTTATTTAACATCTCAAAGCGAAGCAATTCGATTTTGCCCCATTATCAATTTGAAGCGATTATTTTGTTTGCAGGACAAATTGTCGAGTCCCATATAATTATATTAAGAAATCGATGTATTCCAACGTATAAGTCTAGACCATTTGATCATTTGCGCGAAACGTTTTTACGTGAGCGAATATCAAATCTATATATATAAAAGGCAAGGTCCTGACTGACTGACTGACTCATCAGCGCCTAAACCGCTAAAGGTAGAAACGTGAAATTTGGAGAGGGTGCTGATGTTATATTGGAGGCATCGTTTAAGAAGGGATTTCTCGAATTTCATTCCCTAATGAGGTGAAAGGGATGGCAAAGTTTGTATGGGAAATTATATTTTTATGGTCAAATTTACTTGAAAGTTAGTGCACCAAAAAAGGATTTTGGAAACATCCAATCTGAAGGGGGTAAAATGGGGTGTGAAAGTTTGTACGGGAAATGATATTCCTTGCGTGTATCAACTTGAAACTCGAAACATATGTTTCTTAGAAGATGTAGAGGTGCACTACAAACGGATATTTCGAGAATCAACCCTTAAGGGGGTAAAGTAGGGTGTAAAAGTTTGTATGGAAAATTATATTCCTTGCGTGTACCAACTTGAAATTTGGAACATAAATTCCTTACAAGGTGTAAAGGTGCACTGAGAAAGGATTTTTCGAAAATCCACTCTTAAGGGGGTGAAATGGGGTGTAAAAGTTTGTATGGAAAACTTTCCTTGTGGGTATCAATTTGAAACTCGGTATAAATTTTTTTCAAAACGAATAATAAAACGGATATTTTAGGATTTTCTAAAACCCCTAATGCGAGGTGCTACTTCTAGTGAAGTTTCTAATGGACGGAAGCTAGTCTTCTATAATATTTTATGTAGATCTCGAAACTGTCGTTACAATAATCGCTAAAACTGTTCGTTTGTTATATCTATTCATTTATTTTTCGGAAAAGTTTGATAGGAATACCCATTAGTAGATTTATAATGGTAATTAGTATTCCGGCATGAACGAGGCAATTAATCATTGTTAAATTCGTTTTTGTAGGTAACTATCCTGGCGGAGCCACTTTTAATCGTAGACGCCGTAATGGTGACTCAATGGTGCAGGGACGCCTCGAAGCGAATAAAAACATCGCGAACATAAGAGACATAGGAGACATGGGCGGTATGGGTGACATGGGCGACATGGGAGACATGGGCGACATGGGAGACATGGGCGACATGGGAAACATGGACGGAATGCCATCAATGAATTCATCCTAACAAAGAGCTCAATGGATTAGATGGGAATTTCGCGTCAGCTTTTTTATCTTCTCGAAAGTGTTCACGCTGACCGCAAAAAAAAGAATAGCTAATATGGTGATTGGTAACGTTGCTATTGACCTACTGGATTTATCGGCCGATTTATGAACGATATATAGCAGACGGCCACTCAAGTTTTTATCTATTCACATATCGTGATGATAATTGTCATCAGAATATACGAAATGCTTCAAATATTTAGTATGGATAAAAAATAAAAACAGTGGGAGACAGTTTAAATACGCTCATTATTGTTTGTACCATTGCGTTGACACGAAAAATTAAAGGTCGAGTTGGGAAATAATATGAACATTGCTATTGTCGGCCCGTTCATCTACAGTTTATTTTATCGAATAACTGGCCGTACCTCGAAGGAATGTAGCTATACTCAGTTATCTAATTAATATTTCAATAAAAACTAATTCACATGGAGTTAAGAACGCAAATGTTCTCAGATAACAGAACTCCGAACGGGATTGGCGATGCGAGTAATCCAAGTGGATGGAGTAATCCAATGGAATCCAAGTGGATTCCACGCTATTTCCAGGCTCACGGCATTTGAACATTTTTCTTTCGAAATTCTCAACCGGAATTTGTTGGAACGTCTAAAAAAAATTCTTTTGTGATCCCAAACACTAATTTTTTCACGGACACCCAAGATGCAACCACATCTCTATAGAGATTTTTTAGGGTCACCGCACATAAGGAGTTCTCGTGGGGATCTAATTGGATTCTGCACTGTTTTCCGATAAACGCCGTTTGGGATTTTTTACCACGTTCAAATGGGAAATATGTGAAAAGACACGAGAAAAACTCGGCGTGTTGAAAAATATCCTGCACGCTTCGAGAGCGTGTTTGTGTATGGTGATATTATGTCAAGGTACAGTAAAATAAATATGAAACGATAATTACAGTGGATTTTGAGTGATGCGATTTACATCGATTTTTAAGATATGCTGTTTTAAATAATGTATACTTGTTCAAGGTGAGATTTATACCTTTTAAGATTTACTCATTTTGCATATCTATATATTTCATTTAGAAAATACAACGTACAGAACGCGATGGGATCCATTAAGAATCGTATCGGATTGTGTTCGATAATATGAGAATCCTTTAGGACTCAAATTGGATTCGTACATTCCGTGGATTCCAATAGGAAATTCCGATTAGAATCTAATGTACGAGCGTGACATTTTAGTGTAGAGGAAAAGTATGGGAATCCAATTGGATCCCTATGACAATTTCTGCACGGGAAGGGCACAGGGAAACTATGGAAAATGGTTTCCATAGGCTGCTATATTCCGCTTAATTTTAGTAATCAGAAACTGGATAAAACTGTTTTCCGGGCTCTAATGTATGAGGTACATTTATTCTTTTTTCATCCAACTTAGTCACATTTTTTATTCATTTTGTAGGGGATCGGCAGATATACATACAAAATGATGTCATATTCGATATAATGTGAATACAGGATAATATTATATTTAAAAAAAAATACCATATACTCCGAAATAATATAAATCAGATGCGATGCAGATAATTTTCCGACTCAACGCCGGAATATATCGATGCTCCAAAACTCACCGTAAAAGCAATTTCACGTTTTCGACTTCACAAATTATCAAACATTAAACGTAGATGATTACAAACCTGTTTTCAGTTCCTTTTAAAAAATTACACATATATCGTAATTGAACTTCTCGATTTTCGATGTAGATATACGTAGATATCCTTTCCTCCAGAACACGATATTAGCCTATTTAGAATTGGTCCGCATCACTTTACTATCGGAACATTTAGAAGATCCATCTAGTTCATCATATAGTGATAATCCACGATGAGAATATGTGGTACAGAGCGGTACTCTAACTTGAAAATCCGCGGCGATGTAGATGAGACAGTGATCTCGGAGTGAATGAGGTAAAGGGCTATAACTATTTATCGCTTACGAGGTATGTAAATTAAGTAAAGAGCCTGTTCTTTTTTTGTTTTTTAAATTGTATTCAAATAGAATTACAATTCAAGATTGCCGCCCTCAAAATAACTTCCTTGGGAAGCCACACAGCGCTGAAGACTATTCTTCAAATCCTTATAGCAGTACGGAAACTCAGATACTGGAATAGCCTTCGGCTGGTCAGTTACAGCCGTTTGAATATTTTCGAGTGTCCCAAAATGACGTCCTTTGAGGTGATTTTTAATCTCAGGAAAGAGAAAAAGCCACAAGGACTCAAGTCAAGCGAATAAGGAGGCTGAGGAACAACAGGAATGTTTTTTACTGGCCAAATATTCGTTTATTAAAATTGCTGTGTGACAGAAATTTGGCTCATCCCGAATTCCTTCAACAAAAAATTCAACTCTTCCCCCATCATTTTGACTGTCAACCCACGATTTGAACGCACAAAATCCCGGATTGTGTCGACATTTTCATCAGTTCTTGAAGTTGAAGGCCTTTCGCTACGTGTTTCATCTTCAATCGACTCTCTTCCTTCTGAAAATGCTTTAAACTACCGAAAAACATAGGCCCTTGACAAAACACTGTCTACGTAGGCCTACTGAAGTTCGGCAAAAATTCCCGTTGCACTGTGCCCAAGTCTGAAGCAAAACCTGATAGAATACCGTTGCTGAAAATTGATGTCACTCATTTTTAGAATGCACTAGAAAAAACTGTTTCACGAAAAAACCGCAACGGACAACCACGTGACTCTAGCAAGTTCAAACTTGTACTGTAGAGGTATCACATGTTCACCTGCCGCCCCTCCAAGGCTCGCGTTACAAGTGTTGCCAGATCGAACGCTGCATTGCCAGTCTCAATATTTGATTTACACACCTCGTACATCACATTCGATATGAATTGAAAGTACAGCGTTATTCAATTCTGAAAAGCGCCTATATATAACCATCAAACGCTGGGAAATTTAGAAGAGTACCGCTGGTGTCGTGTTTTTGTGTATAATGGTAATGATTGGATAATCTACACTGATATAATAAAAATGTAATGCCTGTCTTTCCATTCATCTTGAGGCGCCGCACCACGGTAAAAAAAATTTTTTGTCATTTTTTTTTTTCATATTCTGAAAGATACATTTGTTAAGAATACTTTCACCAAATTTTTTAAAGAAATTTGTAAAATTGGCGGAGATACAGCATTTTATGTGAAACCGTTCGAAGCGCACGACCGCGCCGAGCGGCAGATGTGCGGCTATAAAACCGATATACGTAGACCTTAGTAAAGACAAGCTTCTTCAACGATGTTTAGGCGCATTTCACCAGAATAACAACGAGTGTTTGAACTCTGTTATATGGAAATTTGCGCCAAAGACATCGTGGAGCGGCAGACCCACAGTTGAAACTGCCGCTAATATTGCTTCAATGCTTTTTAACAATGGTCATATTGGCCTCAAATGTATTGAAGATATTAAACATAAAAATTGGTGAAACACTCTGCCAATATTGTCAAAACATCGACGAGAAGCGAAAATGCGAAGCCGAGCACGAAGCCGAACAAAGCACGCATGAGGGTCGTCTGCGTACAAAACATGAAAAAAATGATGAGTCTCTGGATGCTGAGGAGCTGTTGTATGGTCCAGGAATAGCCGACTAACGGCGAGAAACAAAAAAAAGAGACAAATAAAAAATTTAGTTTGTATACTGAATTATCCTTCAGCAAAACTTTGAACGCATTTTTCTCGAAACTACGTTTTTCAACCTGGTTGACAACATATTAAAAAAAACTATTCATTCGATTTGCATGCGCTAAGTCTTAAACTGTTCGAAAATCCAGTCTCTGTGGCACCACGGAGGGATTTTTTCATAAAGGGCCCCCTTCTATTTTTTTATTTAATGAACGATGAAAATTTTCTATGAAAATCGGAAATAAAATTTGCTGGTCCGCCATTTTTTTTTTAGATATCGAAATTCCCCTACGTGATGCTGTAAACCTATATGTCTAGTTTCTGAATATATTTTTATTTTATTTTTTAGATGAACCGTATGGCTTAATCGCTGTCAACCGCCGAGCAGCAGATTCGTCGGAGTGTACTCTTGGAAGCGGCGTACACCGCAAACTATACTTTAGATTCGAGTACAAAAATTTGTATACAGTCTTCTATATTTATATATTGACTATGAGTATTAATTTAAAAAATTCCATTCATCGTTTGCTTGAAAATAATTACGAAAAATACACCCTCGTACTGCGCACGAACCGTGGTGTGCGGCCTTAAAGCCTGGAAATAAGCAGGTAAGGTTAGGATACGTTGCGGAAACGTATCCTAATAGAGGAGACGATATCTATCAATTTAAAAAAAAATTGTTTATGTGGTTGTCCGTATGACCCAAGTTGGTGTGAAAATGCCTGCAGCTTTTTTTCTGAATCTTTGGTGTTTTAAAATCAACATTTTCAGAATTTCTCTGCAATTTGTTTTATCTACATCCGTTCAGTAGGAACTGTCAAAATGCAATTTTCCTCTTAAAAGAACAGTGACCGCATTTCCCGATATACACGCGAGCGAAACCGCACGCAAAAGCTAGTAAGTAACGATGTATCCGGTGTCGACCTGAGGAACTTTGTAAAAATCTCAGTTCTCGGCTTTTCCAAAATTGCGTTACCTTGATCTGCCTTGACTCAGAAAGCAAGACACAGTTGAAGCTTCCATTTCTCAAGTCCAAACGAGCACAACCGCAGGTCGTTTCATTGGTGTGAGGGACAACGACGCCGCATAGTTGTTGCGCGAGTCCAACGAGACCGTCTGAGAGGGTGAGATGTTGTCGACGATGGGATGCGAGTGAAGGGGTTGGATAGCCGACCCTCGAAAAGCCCTTGCTATAGAACGAGAGAACCCAAGAGTACCCGGTACCACCTCAGCGCCCCTCACATACACCCGCGAACACAGATACAGAGAGGGCACATTACAGGGGGCCAGTATTTATGCACATTGTTGACTGGCACGCGGATTTATGCACGTCCGTTATATTATGCGTCCTGGAGGTGGTCCCGTGTAAGGCCAGTATGCCTGGTACCATATCGCCCTCCTGCACGCAACAAATTTGACAATGCCTCCAAGATTCCTCCCAGTAACTTCGTCTCTTTCTCTAAGAATATCCAGATATAAAGAATTTCGAATCGTTCCGAACTGAATTGGGCTTTCGATGTCAGCAGAAAATTCCAAATCCTATCCTGATTTTTGTTATCGTTTCTTTACAGATACTGCATTAATCCACATACAAAATGACAATCTTAACAGGGCTTAGTTCCCTTTTATATCTGAAATGTTAGCATAAAATTAATGTTACGTCATTAAAATAGCGACTCGGCATCTTGAAGATTCACTGCTAGTAACTTTGCATTGCAATCCTCCGTGGCCGGTATAGACACATTAATCAACAGAATTCTTCTCTACCTTGTCGTCATTGTATCATCATGATGCAGAACATCGAGATAGGATTTATATGTCAGCTCGACAATTATCCAAATTCTCCTGAAAGTGGTCGGAAAATCGGAGTGCCATCTTTTTCCGTTGGCACATAATCCAAAGCCATTTTCAATTACATTTACAGAATGTAAATGTAATTGAAAATGGTCAAATTACTTTATACAGAACTGTAATTTGATCCCAGATTGCTAAATTATCACCATGGATATGGCTAATTGAGAAACTGTATAAAACCCAATATGTCAATTATGTCGATATAGATCCCGTCTATCTTGAACATAGCAAAGATTGTACAAACAGAAAAACTCAAACAAGCCCTTATATGCTACGAACCCGCCGTTAGTGATCTATTACTGAAATAATATTCTTATGAAATAAAAGATATTACCACTATGTTAACTTGCCGAAGCCAAACTCCACACTATCACAAACTGGCTGCAATGGAGAATTTTCCGTCATTTATTTTCATTCATCGTACCTTATGAACAGCCTACTTTGAAAACATTGGGGTGGTTCTTTGACAGATAATGTAATTTTGACCCAATCCGAACTATCTCCTTTTAATCTAATGCCAATTTTACCTACAACCCAAACAAACTCATATGATGCAAGTTAACGTATACGATTGATGCTTCCAAAGTATAGTTCATAAAATAGCCTACCATCCTCATAACAAGGTAAATCTCTACGCTGTGTCATACTTCCTATTTTATTAGATCACGTGTGTATTTTCATAGATCGTAATCTATTATCGTAATCTATAGCTATTACTGGCGCCTGAATAGATCACATTATTCTATCCAGCTATTCAGATTTTTTGGTTGTCCAGTTTCTTTTCATATGACGTCGCACCTTTTCCAAAGAAATAGTAGCAACATAATTAATGGTCAGCTGTATGTTGAGATCTTCGGCCGAGCATCAGTCAGAGTGCAACGGACGTTGTGATATTGCGTTTGTTTGTTTACGGCATTTTCTTAGGCGAAGTACTTGCACCCGACAGAGGTATATTACAAAGCTCCATCCGTGGGCCCATTTGGTCTTTGGTGGAGCGTCGAGCTGTTGAATCTTCTAGTAAATGTTCAGTGTCGGGCTGATGCACCGCCTCTCTTCCCGTCCCTCGTAGCCCATATTGTCCTAGTGCAGAGCATCCCGAGCCATAACCGTCACGCCAAGCGAACTGCTACGAATCAGCAAAGCCCCTACCCTGGTACTGCGTAGCCACTAAAACCGTCGTCATCTTACATAGCCTTGGCTTATGTCACTGTTACACTCGTCACCAAAAGCTTCATGTGCTGGAAGTATCAGAATCTTTCTTACCACTTAGTGAGTTTAAGGATTAGGCCAGCTACACTTGGCTTATTGCGCAATCGAACATTCCTTTTGATAGAATCGCGTTTAAACGCTCACGAAGCATATTTAAAGTGACCCAGTTTAAAAAGTAGAAAGAGGTTAGCACACATTTTTTTGGAATATTTATCGATCTGTTGTTCAAATACAATCACCACCCATTTGGGAGAAATTAATCGTCATCCTTTTTCTATCTAGCCACTACCCTTATACACGATACGATCTGCAAAGATGAATAAATCTTGTAGGTTTTATTGCATCTTGTAGGTTTTATTGCATGGTGTGGGTTCCTCGAGATTGACCCGGTGAGTTCGAAAACTCATGGAAGCATCTCGTCCAGTGTAATTAGACTCCGGCGTCTTTGGGAAGGCGTTGAAGGTGGTCCGCAGAGATTCGAAGAGCCAGGTTCTATGGGCGTCACGGTATATGGGGAGTACGTCGAAGAGACTAAAGACTGAGACTAGGAGAGCCGTGGCGGCATCGGTGCCTCTAGTGCGGTTGGGTAGATGTCGTTCCATACGGGTATGCAAGGTGGTGCTTGGAGGTTCTGTTGGCCAGGGTTTTGGTGTCTCGGGGAGTAATAACGTCTCGCGGTGTAGATTATACGGTGTCCGGCGAGCTTGCTAGCTGTGCAACTAGAACTGCCGGTCTGCCAGCAGTAGGAGAACGTTGGAGCGAGGGGATACCAGAAGGAAGCGGAGAGAATGGGCGGCCGAGTGCCCAGTTGGGTCCTCTGATGATGCAAGGTCCCCCAGTGCCACCCTCGTCCGGACATATATTAGCATTCTAACCAACCATTATTATATGCTACTGGTGAGCCGCCGCCGCCACCACCATCACCACCGCCACCACCACCACCACCGTTACCCACGCTACCCCCTTTTGCACCAACCCCCATTCGCACCGTGTTGCGTACTTGGGCAAGTTTACCAACAATTCACCGGGGCTAGCGCTCACGCTCTATAATGGCCTCCGCTGCTTAATTTATCGCGGTCATAATTAATAGCTTTGTAATTTTCATACTCGCCACTGCCAGCCCCTGTTCAACCCCTATTCAAGTTACACGGTGGACCAACGAGCCATGCCAATTTATGCGGATACGTTTCGAACGACCATCTTCGGTGCGTCGTCCATCCCCGCGATATCCACAATCGAGGAATACCTATCACTTTGGTTTCGAGGGTCAACTAGTTTTGTCTCGTCGACAACCGAAGGCGTTAAAGCATGGATTCCCTACAACTCACTGTTGGCTCTTCCATCGGTGACGTTTTATAATGTGTGCGCGTGAGTACCCAATTGGTCTCGTTAATTTTGTCCGATGTGACGCACATCGCGTTATCGTCGAACCCCTCAAACCACTTTCCAGCCAATAACTATATCCTTATGTATATATATATTTTAACGCGTTGAGTATGAGTTTCAAATATAGCACAGAGATTGCATGAAGATATAATTTTCCACGGTAATAAATCACAAGCGCCCACGTTGGTGATCAGTATAGCGAGATTTGATCTACCTATGTTATTCGAATATGCGATCAGCAGAAATTCACTCGGTATCATTACAATCACTGTCACCCTTTTTTGCAACCTTGTTCTGCTGAGAGCAAATCATTCACAGGCATCTCAATGATTATAATGCTTAAAAAGGAAAGTAGCAGCAGACTCAGAGATCTCACTTTCATTTTTACATAAGCATACATTTGAATTTTTACGATATACAGGGTGGATGAATAACTATTAGCACCTTGGATGTTTTCGAAACTATAAGGTTCACAGAAATATTTGCTGAAATGAAATTGCACAGTACGAAAGGGGCCATCCGATAGCGATAATAGTTTTTTTGCAGGTGGAGGTACTTCGGACATTTGAAGGTCAACTCCATTTTTTTAAATGGATCGGTATGTTTTTTTCTGTATCATGAAAGAGGAGCTTAAAATGAGTTCAACGACCTACTTGCGAGCACACCGATTTCCATTTCTTCATTTGTTACGCGTTTCTGGCGTACACTACTACGGCCGCTTAAACTACCGGTTTGCCTAAGTTTATCACACACATTTTTAAATGTTTGACGCGAAGGCTGAGACCGATGCCATGTGGATATCGTTCACCATACAAGGTTTTTGCCCTTACAGAATTTTTTTGGGTTTCGCGATAAATAAGAAGCATATCGACTTGCTCTTCAAACGGATACATTGTACTCGATTGACCGATTTATCGATGCTAATCTTATCATGTTTATCTTATCCTGCAAACTTATTAAAGTGTCCTTGAAACAGTGTTTATTTTCAGTGAAGTAAACCGTAAGTATTATCGCCTTTCTGTACTTTCTGTACCTGTCTATGAAATGTGTAAACGTACATAATTAACGATTAAACGAACTTACCTAAGTGAACTTCTATCGTGATTGTATGAGCGCCTCTTCCGAAGAGATCAAAATGTAGTACCCCTCACTTTCCCCAGTGTCGCCACAAAGTTTAAAGTAAAACTTCTGTTTTTTGTTTTTGGCCTCCATGCTCTCGACGCGCACACGCTGTTGACCACTCTCATTTTTAAAGTTCTGCCTGACAAGCCGTAACTGAAATAAATTTGGGTATCTCTCACAAGATTAAAGGGTGGGAGGGACTGATCTCTTCGGAAAGAAGAGATCAGTCCCTCCCACCCTTTAATTTGTAAGGCAAAAAATGTAAGGGTAACATTATACCCCGCATTTCAAAAATAAAGATGACAAAACCAAACACTTCAATCTCCAGTAACGAGAACGCCTTGAGTGAATTCGACGTCTTTTGGATTTTTTGAATCAAATAGACGCTTACACCAGCGCATTTGGCCACTGACGTGGCGGCGTGATGCGTACTGTACACAGTAAAAGCGTTTACATCTACGCCAATTTGTGGGAGTATGTTTTTTAATTCAACGGGATAACATCTGCGATGTAACTGGTTTAAGCGGCTTCTTGAAAGAAATAAAGAGATTGACAATCTCGGTGCATAAATCTTTTGTCCTATCTAAGTAGGGTTCGAGAACTGACGCTAGACACAGAGATTTATTTTCCGGAAAAAAAAGGTATGAGTAATACCGGTTGCTTTTTTGGAGCCCAAGTTTTTATCCTGTCCGGAATTTTAATCTCGTAAGACTTTTAGTCAACCCTACGAATATTACAAATCTCAATCAACGACAAAGTTTGCAAACAATGACCCGTTAGTAACGCTAATAATGTAACTCGCTTCATAGAAAGTCGCTCCAACGAAATATCTTCTTTTGATTCCCAGCTTGAAAATAAACATAACACAATTTTCGAGTCCCACGTATAATCGTAACGTGGTGTCGAGGGTCTCAACTTTGAGACTCCTTTTAGAAAACCGTGTTACCCTCTCATCTTCCCCCAAATTCGATCCGAGAATGAGCGAAAGCGCTGATCGATGACAATTAAGCGAACCATAGGATGCGTTATTTTAGTATTCTCTTGTGAGGAAAGATAGAATATCCATTGGCGTGCCTTTTAATGGATTGACACCGATAGTTGCACAGAAGCGCCACCATCTTTTCAACCCGCAATCGTATTGCCGGATAGTTCCATCGCTCATAGATGCGATGAGAATGTCGATTGACTCCGGTGGAGTTTGTCGCAAGATAAACGCTTCCCTGATAGCCTGCCGGCAACCATTGTAATTTGACTTGACAACGGCTGAGGGTCTCTGTTAGAGGAGTGCAACCGATTAATGTTCGGTTTGAAACAAAACAAGATCGCCAATAATTAACGAGGAAAAAAGGGGAAACCAAGGCTGGCCTTCCCAATACGGTACAACAACAATTCTTTCTGCGCGATCGTGACAAATTTTTCGTAAGACTCTCGAAATTATCGAGAAATGCGGAAACGCAAAAAAAACCATTGAGCCAAATTTATAGTGAAAGCATCAATCGCGAATGAATCGGGATCTCGGCGCTAGGAGATATACCGTTCGCATTTCGTATTTGTTCGTGAGGCAAATAAGTCAATTTGCGGCTTACCCCGCACCGTTACGATTTTTCGAAAAGCATAACCTGCAAGTTCGAATTCCGTTTCCGGTTGTAATTTTCGCGATTCGTAATCCGCTTCTATATTTCTTTCCGATGCAAATATCCTGTAACGATCCAAAATCTCTGGCCTCGCACCAATCCCATATTTGTCTTGCCACTGTGCTAAGATTATCGAATCGGCTACCGTGCATTCGAGGTATATATGCAATTGCAGTGGTGTTGTCGATACGAAGAAGCACATTGCATTGTTTTTTATCGTTCAAAAAACATTTTAGTCCATAAAATGCGGCTAATAACTCCAGATGATTGATGTGAAACTTGACCACTGGTTCATTTAGGAGAGCGCTGGCCGAGACTATATTAAGTTTCCACCACTCGAAATCTTCCATTAATTCCTCCGGAAGAATCATAATCGCGTCATAGTTATTTTCATTAGCTTCGAGTGCTGTTAACCTTATTTTTTCAAACCGCTTCATGTGTATCATGCCATATTTCAACGCCAGACAACGCGAGCCAAGAGTACCGATGCAGGATGCGAAATCCCAAAGCGAACATTTCGTAATCTTTTTAAAATTTGATAACAGATCGAGAGATCTTCGAATCTTGTCTTCTGGCAACTCAAACGTCATCCTCGTAGAGTCAAAAATAAGCCCCAAATACTGGCATCGTTGAGCGGGAATCTGACGACATTTTTATCATTGATTATGAATCCGAGTTCTTCCAAAATAGCTGATGTGGCTCGAAAGTTGGAAGCGCACTCTTGGTATGATTTACCCCAGACCAAAATATCATCTAAGTAAAAAACGGACATGAAGCTTTTTCTTCGGTTTCAAACCGAACCGAATTTTTCGGTCTCAAACCGAATCTGTTGTTCGCCGGTTTTTTCGGGCTGCTCGGTATCAGATTCTTTGGTGCATCAACTGACGCTGTGCCAGAGGGCCCCTCTGGTTTTTTGAATCCTTCAGCCTCAACGGATTTTTCCCTTGTTTAAGGTCCTTTAATACACGCTCGAGCGTCTTCGCAGTTATCATTCTTTTTTTTTTTAATTCATGTTGGCGAGGATCAAACTCTTTCGAATCTCTGACTCCTCTCTCTGAAGGAACGCCATGAGACGCCGTGTCACTTAAAATCTGAAGTAAATCGTTTTTTATAATAATCGAGATAATTTTTCCCATGGCTGCCATGAGCGAAGCAATGCGCTCTTGTTTTAACATTTTCTTGTATCGCTGCGACGACCTCCGGATTTAACTCCGGAGCAGCTATAAAACCTCAGTTTTCCGGAATACTATATTTTTCCAATAATTTTTTGTTTTCCTCCTTGGGAAGCCCTCTTTTGAAAATTTTTGTCCCATGAATGACGATGCCTTTGTGTAAAGACGGAGCCTTCTGCTGGTCCGATTCCAAACGCGGTCTAATAACGTTTAATACGTCTTCTTGAAGGTCAGCTTTATGCTCAGGTTTTTTCAAATTGTGTTTACCGGATACACTGATCGGTTATTCGGTATAGACAGCGGCCGTTGTTTCCGGCATCGGTGGATACGCTGGCACGTAGTCGTTGACGATTTCCACCTCGTCATTTTCCTGAGTCTGTACTTGAGACTTTTCTTGTCATCCCTCCGACTCCTGCGGAGACTGTCGTGAACAAATTGTCAAATTCTCGCGAGCGACTACGCTCAGAGCGATGAGAATGACGTGATCGACTACGATCAGAACGACGAGGATGACGCGAACGACTGTCCGAGCGTTCCGATCGATTCGTAGAGCCTCTTGAGCGACTATGGAACCGACTGCGACAATTTGATCTTCGCCTGCGTTTGCCGTGTCCCCTGTGACGGTTTCGTGAACAATCTCGAAAAGGGCTTGATGCCAATACTTTCCTTCAACCATTAAGAAATTGTTCAATTTTCATCAAATGAAAATGTCTATCTCCGAGGATCAGACCCACGAAGACTGAACGATGTGTGTTGCGTTCCTTCGTCAAAACGAAGGCGCGCACCTCGGTAAGACCGAAGGCACGGTGCCTAGCAATCAAATTACTGGAACAGCAACCAGGCATCCAGACCAGCAACTGTCGGTAATTTTTCAGACAGGATCAATTCTCGTGGCGTCTCCTTGCGCCCTGTAAGAATAGGTTACGTTAACCCCGACTTACATTTCCTATACCTCCGGCCGATATCCATCCTGTTTTAACGATGCGAGGAGCCCAATCTATGACCTAGGAAGTGGAAAGGATTTGATGCCAATACTTGCCTCCAAACATCGAAAAATTGTTCAATTTTCATCAAATGAAAATGTCTATCTCCGAGGATCAGACCCACGGAGAGTGAACGATATGTGTTTCGTTCCTTCGTCAAACGAAGGCGTGCACCTCGGACATACCGAAGGCACGGTGCCTAGCAATCAAATTACTGGCACAGCAACCAGGCATCCAGACCAACAACTGTCGGTAATCTTTCAGAAAGAATCAATTCTCGTGGCGTCTCCTTACGCCCATTTCTTTTCCTCCCGCGATGCCGAGTAATCGCGCCTCCTGTTTTGACGATATGACGAGCCCGATCTAGGACCTAAGAGGTGGAAAGGACTTGATGCCAATACTTGCCTCCAAACATCGAAAAATTGTTCAATTTTCATCAAATGAAAATGTCTATCTCCGAGGGTCAGACCCACGGAGAGTGAACGATATGTGCTGCGTTCCTTCGTCAAACGAAGGCGTGCACCTCGGTCAGACCGAAGGCACGGTGCCTAGCAATCAAATCGCTGGCACAGTAACCAAGCTTCCAGACTAATAACTGTCGGGAATCGATCTTTCAGGAAGACTCAATTTTTGTGA
The DNA here is from genome assembly GCA_963932345.1 of Ophion ventricosus. Taxonomy (NCBI): domain Eukaryota; kingdom Metazoa; phylum Arthropoda; class Insecta; order Hymenoptera; family Ichneumonidae; genus Ophion; species Ophion ventricosus. The sequence continues at coordinate 6,321,687 of OZ010712.1, read as the reverse complement.
CGTCTCCTTACGCCATGGAAGAATAGGTTACGCTAACCCCGACTTCAATGTCTTATATCTCCGGCCAATATCCGACACCATTTCTTTTAATTGCTCAAATAAATCTTCATTTTTCTTTTGCTCCCGCGATGCTAAGTAATCCCGCCTCCTTTTCGTTCCATTTTTCTCACTTTTGCGTTTAAAGAAATTTTTTTTTATAACTTCGCGTATGTGACGACTCTGACACAAAGCGAAAGAATGGGAGTGGTCAACAGCGTGTGCGCGTCGAGAGCATGGAGGCCAAAAACAAAAAACAGAAGTTTTGCTTTAAACTTTGTGGCGACACTGGGGAAAGTGAGGGGTACTACATTTTGATCTCTGAAGCAAGAGGCGCGAAATACAATAACGTACGCATTGATATTGATGGTCGTCATTTCGAACACTTACTATAAACATAGTAATTTTATTTACTACCGAAACTGTAAGTATTATCGCCTTTCTGTACTTTCTATGACCTTCAATGACCTTATGTTATAGATCGTTGAACCCGTTTTAAGCTCCTCTATCATGATACAGAAAAAAAAAATACCGATCCATTTATAAAAATGGAGTTGACCTTCAAATGTCCGAAGTATCCCCACCTGCAAAAAAACTATTATCGCTATCGGATGGCCCCTTTCGTACTGTGCAATTTCATTTCAGCAAATATTTCTGTGAACCTTATAGTTTCGAAGATATCCAAGGTGCTAATAGTTATTGATCCACCCTGTATAATATGACGAGAATATACAAAATGCGGCATTTAATATCTTACACAGCATAGTACTCAAACAATTGGTGATATCTAAAAAAGTTTGAGATGAAAGTTGTATCGTTCGAGATGAACGTCATACGGGATCGTAATTTTATTTCTGGTGTCGGCACTCAAGGTCAATTCCACTTTTTTAAAAATGTGAACCTTTTTTGGTTACAGAAGATCCTTTTTTTATTATTAGAAGATGCTCAAAATGACGAACCTCGACTAGAGGGCACTTGTTTATTCTTTGTTGAAAAGATCGTCCAACTTCAGTTAATATTTGCGGTATAATTTAGGCACACACTCGGCGTATTCTTTCTTTCATATCGTCAGGCGTGTTTACTTGTTCAAGTAAATGTTTTCATTTATTTCACTACTTCATTGTTCGGTAATGAACTTGTAGATCGCTGATCTTGTCTTAACGTCAAGAATGATGTCATGAAAAAAAAAATACATCGTTCGATTTCAAAGAGCGGAGTTGACCTTGATGTAGCTTTCTCGTTTTATCTGAAACTTTTTCAGTTATCACCAACTGTTTGAGTGCTATCGCTCTGTAACACTTTAAATGCCCCAGCCTGTATAACGTATTAACAATGTATTTTTCCAACGTCTTTCGATTAAACATAATCACACGCATAGCACTGATTTTAGAATGTTCTAGCCAGGAAATATATTTTAATATTTCTTTCCTTTTGATTCGGAAGGTCTGGCTCCTTAGCCGATCAAGATTAATTATATTTTCGGTAGAGAGTTATCAAGATCTTCGCTTATCGGTGGACGCCTGGACATCACGTTGAACGTTATCCTTAAGGTCACCACTCTGGCGTAGGTGATCCAGAAGAGGTTTCGCTACGCTCGCGCGTTACCCACTGGCGCATTGGCACCCTCTAACGCCACTCACACCGACTACACAAAATTTATTATTAAATATTTTCACGGGTCCGGTAAGTAGCTTCTTCTTTACGACGGTTAAGTATAAAATAAGTAGACGGTTGCAGCAGCAGCATTAGAAGGAAACCAGAAGGGTGAAGGGGATGCAGCATATGAGGAAGATGAGGATCAGAAGGAGAAGCAAGGTGCTCACCACGCGATACGCGCGGTCTGACTTGTGGCTCCATTAGCGCCCCCGGTCTTTCTCTCACTCACCGTAACGTATAGCATAATAAGAGTTTATGTGTCAGGTTGATGCGCCAGAAGGCTGCTAACAGACAAACTCCAAGCGGCATAGGAACTGTTATATTTTCATTAGGCCACCGACCCATCCTGTCGACCCCATCTTCCGATCTTCTCTTCTCCTCCCCCCATCCCTTACCAGCCCTTCTCACTATTCCGTTACAAAGAGGGTCTTCGATGAATCCCACAGAATAGTGGGCAAATCGTGAGCGGTAAGGTGGGGGTATAGCTACTGTGTTACTACCGTTGATATACTTCACTGAAGCGTTTACCCCCTCGCGCTTACAGTCGAGCTCGTAAAAGTGCCGCCGAGAGAAAAGCCGATGCTTCGCCCTTTTCCATTTGCCTCCTACCTCTGTTCTGTTGATGCTGTAACGCGACCCCCCAAGTACCCCTCTCCTTCCTTCCCCTTCTCTCTGCGTACCATTACAAACGAAATTCTCCCACTGCAAATGACAATTTTAGCGATAAAGCCTAGTGCCGTCGTAACTACCACAACCAAGAGAAATATCTTCGTGGATCTTGTAATCGTGTGAAATTAGGTTGAACGGCAAGGCACGCTCAAACGCGATAAATACCGTTTTTTTTTTCTTCTTAAATACTACTCCCAATGAAGATTAAACGCAACGCTGAATTTTTCGCTTTCGGACATTCTGGTCAGAAGTCTGTTATCAGCGTTGCTAAAGAAGCGCATGACAATCTATCGAAAGAATGAGATTGTCGTATATTTGCTTATTAATATTGACATTACTTAATACTCTGATTTGGCACCTGCATACTTATATGGCACAATCCAACGTATTATTGAAACTAATTTTGTGGTCTTTTGCAATAAAAAAAAACCGCAAAGTAACATCGTTTTTCCTCATAAACTCTATGATTGATCCAAGTGTGAATGCCACTGGCAATATTAAGTACTTTGTATTTACATAAAACCTCAACATTTGAGAAAACAAATAATGCGTCATTGTTGAATCAGCAATTCAACCATAACTAGTTCAATTAATATACGAAATAAAACTAGAAATGCACGTGTTCTACGTGTTCACATTGAATTATATAAGGAAAATATAACGTGGGCAAAGGTAGCCAAAATTGGTAATTCTCAAATATATCTTTTTCGCCTTCGATACGAAGGTAAAGAGTTTCGGGACACTTAACGGAATGCTACCATTTAATTCAAATGGTAGCATTCAAATGGTAGGAATTCAAACCATTTGATTCAAAATATCTCCTTATGTTAAGAAGGATTTTTTCAATTGTAAATTTTATAGAAACGGTGTAGACGACCGATCTAAAATTTGGAAGGTGCATTCAGCATATGAGAAAGAATTTACTGTATAAATTTGAATCAAATAGTAGCACTTCACCAATTGTCCCGAAACTCCTTAAATCATTGATAAGCATCCCATGTAGAAATTTATCATCGGCTCAGCGTTGGTTCAGTGTCGAACTTGATTGGCCGAAGCTCGGAAAAAATGCTTCGCCCAGGCATGGAAATATGACGCTCGACAGCCGAGGGTTGGTTACGATGCCAGGACCACGACTGGCCCAAGTAGAAATTGATCATCGACCCAGCGTTGGCTCAATTTCGAACTTGATTGGCCAATGCTCAGCCAATGCTGGGCCAGGCATGAAAATGTAATGCGCGGTTGACGCTTGGCAGCCAGAAGTTTGGCTGCCGCTGAAATGAAAGAATTAATAAGTCAACAAATTAGAAATAAAAATATTCTGGTAGTCTTTTTCGTTTCTATATGCTTTATTTATATTACTACATATATGATGATTGGATTCAAACATGTTCTGCCTCATTAAAGTTTGTTCCTAACCTGGGTTTCTAACCTACGGGCTTCTAATTCGAGAGCTGAGCACTCTACCTATTTAGCCATCCTAACACTTGTGTAGAATTTCCTTTTTTTCGCTCCTCACTCCTATTATTTTTAAAAAATGTCAATAAGTTGGCCACCGTTGAAGTTTGCATCGTTGCAGTCAAGCGAAAATTAATTCTTTTTGACTGCTGAATTCTTTTTGTCCCTTTAAGCAGTCAACATAACTTTAACGATATTTTTTATTTACTCAACAATCGTCTTCGACAATTGTCTTAGTCTTCGGCCGAGCCAAGACCAACTGTTGGTGCATGTTTTCTGTAATGATATAGCCGAACCTGACTCTTCAATCAAATTATGCCCGAGCTGCAGAGGCCCGTTAGCTGGTGCAGTTTCAGTAATGTTGGTTTTTCGAGCCTCAAATAACAGGTCGGTCTGTTCTTTTGGGTCTTTTGGGTTTGGGGTGGAGGGATGGACGGACGGACGGATGGATGGTGAGAGAGGGAGAATGTGAGAAGAGAGTGAGAGAGTGAAAGAGTTAGAGAGTTAGAGAGAGAGTGTGTGTGTGTGTGTGTGTGTGAGAGAGAGAGAGAGAGAGAGAGAGAGAGAGAGAGAGAGGGAAAGAGAGAGAGACAGAGAGAGAGAGCAACTCATATTATTTGCATGTACCTCTTTTTATCACCCGAAAAGTCTGATTACATTTTCAATCCCATGAAGTAGTTGCATTTTGTGTAATACGTCTAGATTTTTATTATGCATTTCCGCTTCATATCTAAGAGTAGTACAACGTACGACTAGAATGCATGCGAATCTGCTGAAAATTAAAAGTGGTGTAATTGTTCCACGAGTTGGTGGGTCGATTCCAAATTTTGCATGCAAGTTTAGAATGAACGGAATAACAATGCATCCAAATGTTATCGCCATCGTAGCATCCTGGTAAGACTCCCATACATCCAGAAACTCGCTGTTTATCGAAAAGCAGACCTTTTGAGCGATGCGCGAAAAACAATTTGACGTTATGTTATTTCATAAGATAATTAGATACGATAAAGAATACTTTTGTTAAATGCTTTTTGTTAAAACCTATACGATAAATAAGCCCCTACCTTTTATAATATTCCATAGAATTTCTCGCTGGTTATTCAATAGAAATTGATGCCGATCCTGCCAGGACTCTATCAGTTTTCTTACGCCTCCATTAATGTTTGATTAAATGATAAATCCTTCAAATGAGTATTATAAAGTTGCATACGCTCTAGCAATATGTCAATATATTTCTGTTTACCTCCATAATTTAGAACCAGAGGTTCATGATCGTCATTCTGAATCATAAAGTTGATGGTGACTATTTTATAACAGTACTCATGTGCGTTATTTCTTAATAGAAAATTTGATATGTAAGTGCTGTGTTTATAGTTTTTGGTAATACGCAAAAGTATGTAATAGACACCCGATGGGTTACATTGCAGAAAAAGCAGAATTTCGGGCACAGTGGAAATCTCCAACAGTCAAACTCCGAAAGTCATAGGACGTGTTTCTGAGGCGATGCTCGCAGTGTTTTACCCTTATCACGGGATCTTCCGTCTGGCGGAACTTTGTTATTCTTCGGACAGGAAAGATCTAGGAGCATCTGCTCGTTGGCCTTTAATCCACGAGATGTCCTTCAGATCACCTGCAGGGACCTTCTGGTAATGCTATCAATAACGATCCATCATTTTGGTGGAGATGTGCTTGGTTACCGGGTTCTATACGATCTATACGATGTTCTTTCTAACTTTTTTTTCTGTATAAGTTTACTTCCACTATACTATCCGTATTCCTTTCGCATCATTCTTCTGCAGTTAGTAAATAAGCATTCGAGTTATCCGAGAGAGTTCATCTCTACTTGGTAAACGTTGAGAAGTATTGACTGTCCGTCCTCTCTTTGTCATTGCACGTACCCGTTACACGTACCAACGGACATCTGAACTAGTATTGTAATGTTGGCCTTCCATCAATATATATGTGTCCACAAAATCTATTCTGCAGGAAGCATGATTCCAATCCCAGAGAGTCCCATCTTTGAATGCGAACTTGAAAAAAACTCCGGGAATTGTGACGGTTAGGTAGATAGAGAGCCGTCGAAATGCTGCTGATGGCCTATCAACAGCTTGTCGTTATGGCGCTCAAACGTTATTAATAAATATAAACACTATTCAATGCTTGCTCGTATTCCATTCGAAGCATTGATGATATTAAATGTCCGTTGTAGTTGGTTAGGTGGTGTTCATGGATTCAGGATCATAGTTCCTATTACGATGGGAGGTAATGATAGTTTCGATAGCGTCTTAGATCCGATATCACTGCTAAGGAATGTGGAGTAACCTAATCTAAAATTACGGACATATAACATCATTCAACTGCGACCCTACGTTCCCCGTTGTATTATATCGACGGGTGGGAGATAAGGATACGTTCGGCTACGCTTAACTAAAACCACTGACCGATCCAGACTCGCCAAAAGCGTTCATACTTTCACAACTTCACGACACATACGGGAGGGTAATGCTCCAGTCCACTTTGCCTATTCTCCAGTTTGCCAAGTTTTCTCTCACCTTGGCCATCGAAATAGGTTCCCGTATACACCCCGCCTCCACTTTCTCATAGTGCAGACACCATAGTTGCGGCTAGTTGGCGTCACCTCTGCGTCGCTGCTCCCTTGTCTCTTCGACTGATTCAATTTTCTCGCTTCGTGGCTGTTTAATTACTGGTACCCAAAGTGGACGGTACGAGGCTGCAGGAACGAAGCCAGAGGGTGTCAGAGGGGCGTTGTACAGCTCTTCGCTGAACGAGGAGAAATGACCGAGTATAGGGAGGCCGAGAATGAGACAAAGGATTGTTTTGTAGTCGTCCGGTCCAGCACGTCGTGCTCGAACGATGCTATCCCGAGTCTCCCCTGCCCTCCACTTTACCACGTCCCCACCCTTCTATCTGACTCTTCAGCATCCGCGTATCTGTCGGTCGAGAGCTACTCGCCTACGTTCTATCCACGCTGCTCTTGGTATACCTCCTCCCCCCTTGTCACCTGGCTGCTAAGACACTAACGGAATAACGGAGTATACTACCATGCTGGATTGTTGTTGATGCCAAAGTAACGCGATGGTGGTGGTGGTGGTAGTCGCGGCAAACTGTACGAACCAGACCAGACGTGCGAAATGTCCGTAGGGGTTGGGAGATGGGTCAACTTCTCGTCGGACGTGTCTCGCAAGCCGAATGTCCAGCACGGAGGCCCATCGCATCCAAAACTCGTTGCTGTACTATATATGTGCCGACCACTTCGAACTCCTTAAATGCACTACATCCTCTACTTATTACAACGGTCAATCCAATGAAGTCGCAGTCACAGGCGATTCCGCCTGCTCTTTCGGGAATAAAGTAACGTTGGAATAAGGCAGATGATATTTTTGTGTTAGTTGAAGCGATCCTGAGAGATACTGTCCGACCGACGTAAAGATCAGACTAGGTGAGATAGGTAGTGATGTGCCAAAATACGGCCTCTGATGTGACTAGGGTTTTCGCGATTTCCATTACCATTAATTCGGTCGACAGCGATGGAATCTCTCATTTTCTTTTTATCAGGTCGTTATACGCTTTGTACATAATGGCAGCATCGAAAGATCACCAAAGACATCCATATCCGTGGTATTACGATTTCCCATCTACCAGGGTTTGTAATATTTTTTATTTCCTGCGTTTCAACGTATATCCTTGTGGGTTTTTAAGTATGATCCTTTCCAATTGAACCCTTCCTACTCGTATTTCGCTAATCTAACCTAACTTTCATTGCGTCCACAGCCGTCTTAAGCTACACTTTATCGCATCCCATACCCGTTTAGACGGCCCCATATTAATCTGGATCGCTGATGCACAGACTTTTACTCAAGTATCTGCATCAAGATATCAGAAGTATTAGCCTTCGGCTCACTGGTTGATGCGCCTTTCGGTATATGGCTTAGCGGTCACCGCTCCGATTATTAGTCATACACAATGCTGCTTAAATCGGAGTACCGCCGGCACCGAACCCCGAATGCACATCTATCAGTGTCAGTCTTCGCCAGTGTTCGTTATGTTAAAAAATGCGGAATAAAACTCTGTCTCTTCAACAAAAAGTATTACCTTCGATAACAAAGGCACTTATAAAATTAAATATTAGGCTTTAGATTCAAAATATTCGAAGTTTACTGTCCATTACTAATTTAATTTTTAAAAAAGTAGCAGCACAATTCTGTCTACAGCAGCAGCCCATACAGGTCGCAACGATTTAAGCGCAAGCCGCAAAGTGAATTCCTTTTGATGCACCCATTTGAGGCGGTATAGACACACAGCGCAAATGATCAAAGCGTTGGAGAAGTTTTCGAAGTTGGTTCGCAGAGTCCGCGGCACACAAGCTTTCATGGAAAGACACGCTGCGTACCGACTGGCTGGGTGAGAGCACACAAACTCGCGACGACGATTGATTTACGGTAGGCGCGCTCGTGATATTTACAGATGACTTCGGAGGACAAGACCTCCTTGGACAGTTATTGCCACTCAGACTGACGCATTGAGTATTTTGTACTATACCCTATCTCCTTTTCCCTCGCGAAACTTGCAACATTATCTGTCTCCAGCGTCGCCAATGTCCGTCTCAGTCCTCGGCTGTTTTTCTCTAACTTCTCGCGGCTCCACGTCCACGACCTGAAACTTAACGTTTATGTCGTTCCACGATAATAATTTTGTCATTGAACCGACATCGTGCAATGACTATGGCTGACAAATGACCGATTCGAAGCAGCTCGAAATTGCCTGGCAATCTCCGAAAGTGTTACCCACAACTGTTGTGAGTCTGGAAAAACGGAAAACGGAGAAAGAGAAATGAGTGCGGCAATACAGCTGCAAGGCCGTTATACTGTGAACAACAATTATTCATTCAGAATCACTTCGACTTTTGAGCACACGGTGAAATATTCTATAAAAAATGATTACAGAGAAGAGTCAAACAGCTATGTGCATCCAATTGAAAATATAAAGTTTTGCAATGCTCAGTGTGCGAATTTCAAATATAAGCGCAACATTCGTGCAGAAATCCAAGTGTGTTATTTTAACATGTTTTATTACTTTGTGGTCACTTTTTACACGTTTCCGAGGGTGTAATTTAGGGGTTCCCTTCATGTGTTTTGTATTATACACTTAATTAGCTTACGAGTCTCGTTCTCGAGATTACGCCATAGTACGCCTTACTTCGGTACGTGGAGCCACATTTTTTAGAGCTTATAAAAACAAACAAAAATTCAAATAGCCTACCGCTGTTACTACCCACCATAGTAACGTTATAACGTTTTTCGTGCGCGAAGGGTAACGATCTAAGAGCATTAATTGTTTTTTTACATTCATAATAATGGGAAAATCATATAAAAAGAAAAATAAACGCGAAACGGATGGAAAATTCTGGAAAAAGTTGAAGAAATTAATTGACGCAAATATTTTGGAATGTTCTTCTGATTCGGAATCCGAAAATTTGAAGGGAGGACATGATGAGAAGGATCACTCGACAACTCCATAAAAAAGGCAGAAATATCGGGTGAACCGAAATTATTAGAAGGTAAACCAAGAAAACTTTCATCTATTCAATAGCAAACATTGACTCGGCGGGTATACCCGTACGGAGGCGATCTCTAAAAGTATCGCCTTAGAGTCAAAAATCGTATCCACGATAGAGGCCTGATCTGGATTGTCATTTGACAATAGACTCGATGGATTTGATGTACGAAGGTAGGCTCCTTTGAAACCTGTCTTGAGGCATGCATTTTTTCCAGAAAATAAAAACTGGCGGTTTATACCGTACGAAGATAGTTACGAAAAGTACTATCGGAAGTGGCACTATCATTCATGCACACAGATGGTGTTTCAATAGAAAATCTGAGATCTCCGCCGTTTATATTTTAGCGAGTTTTTCGATTGTACTTCAATGTGTATTTACAGACATATCGTCAGAACTCAGAGGAGAGTCTCAGCGTAATCCGGCCATCACAGACGACGGCTCACAGATAAGCGAAAAACAGAATCCGAATATCGAAAAAATAGCGACTTCCGAAACTGCTATTGAAATAGCTGAAGCGATCGACGAAGAAACTCTTCGCATCCTGTATATAACCTCGAAAACACGAGCACCCGAATTACAACTATATCCCAGTCTTGAGAAGCAGAAATATTAAAAAATATACTCGTACGGGGAACTGTCGTCTAGAAGCGCCGAAATTAAATCCGGAGGTAGCTTCATGCCTCTACGAATCAGTCGTTAAGCGAGACAAACATTTAATGAATACCCAAAATATCCGTGGTCCAGCCATGGATGCCCTGGGTTTAGCAATTTCGCTATTGCTAAATCGTAAAGAAGTTGATGAATATCAGCTTCTAGAATAGCTTGCTGATGCGGGTCGATTGCTAGCTTGCACACATCGTCTCAATAAAATCACTTGAAAATGTCTTATAACACCGGTACTAGAAAATAAATTAAGAGTGTGTTAGACTCAACAAAATCCGACATATTTCTATTTGGCGAAGATCTAGGAGATAAAATAAAAGCCGCAAAATCAATCGAGAAGGTGGGGTTGGAACTAAAACCACAACAGGCGAGCTCCAGAGCACCCTTTTCACACTTCAATTCGGGAAACTTGAAAGGCCCGTCAACCAATCCGAATCGAACTGGAACTCAGACGGCCCCGCTCAGAAACAGAGAATTGTCAAATTCCAACCGAGGCAGACACAACAAGATCGTCGCCGGGGCGATCATTGTCGCTCACAGAACCAGAAATACAAACCGAGTGTTTTCAAAAGACCTCGAGAAAAATTATGGAGGTAAAGAAATCTGCCGGTCGTCTTCACAAATTTATCCTACAATGGCGGAATACTACGGGAGATCGATTCGTAATTAAATGCGTCGAAGGGTACAAAATTACGTTTCACGACCCCGTTTTTAAATCACAATACCGTCAATACCGGCGATAAAATCACAAATCAATCGCGAAAATATTAGAATTGCTACTGACCAATTACGAGAAAAAGGCGCAATTAAAACATGCCGTTCCTACAGAGACCAATTTATTTCATCGTATTTCTTGGTGCCTAAACCAGATGGATCAATGAGATTTTTATTGAATTTAAACGCTCAACAGTTTCATCTCAATACAACACTTTAAATTAGAAGATATAAGAGGGAAATTGATTTCCCCTCACCATTTTATGTGCAATATAGACCTCCAAGATGCCTATTTTTTGGTTCCTGTACACAGGGAGAGCCGAAAATATTTAAGATGCCTTTTCGAGGAAACCATTTATGAGTTCGTATGCCTCCCATTCGGACTATGTACAGCACCTTCTATCTTCACAAAAATTCTCAAACCGGTCGTAAATTATGTAAGAGCAAAAGGCTTTCTTTCCAGGATCGATCTGGATGATATTCTGTATATTGGACCGAGTTCATCAACATGCTCTAAGAACGTTAAAACAACAGTCGAATTGATACAATCTCTTGGGTTTTTAATAAATCACAAGAAAAATAATTTTACATCTAGTAAAATTTGCAAGTTTCTCGATTTTGGAATAAATTCTCGACAAATAACCTTAGATGCCACATGAAACGAGGTCGCAGATGTCCACCCTAATAACCCAATTTAGCAAGAAAAAATCATGCACAATCAGAAAATTTGCACATTTTATCGGAAGATTGGTTGACCGTTGCCGGGCGATAGACTATGGGTGGTTATATACAAAAGAATTTGAACGAGAAAAATCCCTTCACCTTTTGATAAGTGGTGGAGATATGATGGATATGATGCATCACTCACATTGTCTGAAGGTTTGAGAAGCCAATTGAGATTTCGTTTGGTGGCATAAAAATATCTATAACTCAGTCGGTAAAATACGGCAATTTAAATTCAGGAAAGAAATATTTACCGACGCTTCGAAAACGAGCTGGGGCGCGTATTCAAATACTGAGAGTACCCACGGATTTTGGAACGAAAGTGAAAGGACGCTACATATAAATCAATTAGAATTGACCTCGGTATTATTAGCGTTAAAGTATTTTGCTGCAGATTTGTCAAACTGTGAGGTATTATTACCAATCGAGAACACGACCGCAATAGCATACGTTAACCGAATGGAAAGTGTGCAATACAGAGGGCTTCACAAAATAGCCGAAGATATCTGGCAATGGTGCGAAACTAGGAATATTTGGATTTTTGCATCCTATATAGTTTTCAAAGACAACATAGAAGCGGACAGGGAATCCCGAACAAAAAATATTGACACAGAGTGGGAACTGGCGGATTCCGTATACAAAAAAGTCATAAGAAATCTCGGTCAGCCGGATATAGATTTATTCGCATCGCGAATCAATAAAAAATATGATATCTATTATTCTTGGCATTGAGACCCCGGAGGCATCCGTTATTGACGGATTTACGCTACAATGGGGATCAAATTATTTTTGTGCGTTTCCGCCTTTTGCATTATTTTTTAGATTTCTGAGGAAAGTGGTATTGAATCGAGCATCCGGTATCGCAATCGTACCAAACTGGCCATCGCAAGCCTGGTACCCGCTATTTACGGATCTATTAGTAGGGAAACCTATGGTATCTCCTCCCGCTAAAGGGCTGTTATTATCACCTTGTAGAACTCTCCATCACCCACTGGAGCAATCCCTCGAATTGATTGCCGGGAGATTTTCCGCGAAGCATATCGCAGGCGAAAAACTTTGGGAATCAGTAATCGAAGTTCTATTGGCACCGCTAGCAGATAATACCTGAAAACAGAACTCAGGACCGCTGAAGTTATGAGTTTCTTTCTGTCATATAACGAAGTCGGATATTTACAACCCAACTCGAAAAAAATACTGGAATTTTTACAGAGTCGATTTGAAGCCGGCGCAAAGTGTGGAACTCTGAATTTTTTGCGTTTTGCTATTTCCCTAATATCAGCAAACAATATCAGTAGCGATTCAAATATTAATCGATTTTTCATAGGCATTTTTGGACTTCGACCTGTCGAACCAAAATATGATATGACCTGGGACATTAGTCCGGTCCTTGCCGTCATCACACAATTGTACCCGCTAGATAAACTGACCTTACAAGAATTATCAGACAGACTTGTAACCCTGCTGGCCTTGGGAACCGCACATAAGATACAAACGTATTCTTTAATGAAATTAGAAAACATCACATATTTATCAGATGGGCTAGAGATAAAAATTACGGACCTAATAAAAAAAATCGCGTCCAGGGGCACTGCAGCCTTCACTTTTATTACCCAACTATAGAGAGAAACCTGAAATTTGCATTGCAAGTACACTCGAAAAATATTTGCAGATCATGAAAATTCTCAGAGGAAATTGTAAGAAGGTGCTCATCGCGTCAAGAAAGCCGCACAAAAAGGCTACAACACAAACGATAAGTCATTGGATAAAAACAATACTAGCAAAAAGTGGTATTAATTCGACATTTACAGCCTACTCGACAAGGCATGCATCGACGCCAGCAGCATTAGCCTTTGGCTAATGCTGCTGACAATAGGCATTAATAAAAAAACACGGCAGGATGGTCTAAAGACTCTCAGGTTTTCGCAAAATTTTATAATCACCTGATTAAAACAGGGAGAAAACATTTTGCAGCAACTGTTTTCAGTTAGCTATATTTGCTTGTGTTCGAGTTGTCTTTCAAAAGTAATCAAACATGTTATGAAGAAAAAGTTATTCAATTGTCTCTAAACATCTACGACGTAATCTCGAGAACGAGACTCATAAGATAATTTATCAATCAAACGAACTCACCTGAGTAAAGTTCGATTGAAATTATCTGTAGAGTCTCGTTCGAGATGATTACATCCTACTACAAAAAAAATCTGATTGTTCATCACTCCCACCCTGAAGTCATCCTAAGCAAGTTTTATCTATTACTTTTGAATTGAACCGGGAGTATCTCTAAACAATATGACGTTACCATGGTGGGCAATAACAGCGGTAGGCTATTTGGAAAATCTATTGTTTTTATAAGCTCTGAAAAATGAGCTCGTTTGATTGATAAAGTATTTTTTTTTAAATGCATATTTTGTGTGTTATCTGTTTATTTTTTACACACTGCATGCGTGTTGGCTCAAGGCACTACAGCTACTAAATGCATAGAATATTCATAAATCCAAAATAGAATAAAATACGCAACTCGGAGTTCTACATCAATGATTTTTATTATAATTGATCATTTCCAGACGTCCGAAAAATATTTTTTAAAAAAAAAACGTGTTGCCTACATACGGAACTGAACCTACAACCTACCTGCCTATATTACGCAGGCTGCCCCTACGCTATCGCATGCTTGTGGCATTTCATTGTTTAATCACAGATATGGCATAACAAACAAAAGTAATCCCCATAGTTATTTGTTGTACTACATATACTATATCAAATAGTCTATGTCATTGCGATAATTAGAGGAACATAACCTATGTGTATATAAATTGCCTCTCTCCCTCTCTCTCTCTCTCTCTCTCTCTCTCTCTCTCTCTCTATATATATATATATATATATATATATATATATATATACAGGGTGGACCACGCAACTGTGCACCTCTTTTACGACCAAAATATGCGTTGCACAAAAAAATGTTTTATACAAAAGTTACATGGTTTATAAGGCTACACTATGTGGTGCATTTATGTTCTTTATAGGTGGAGGCACTTCGAAGATTTGAAGGTCAACTTAATTTTTTCAAATGGAATGCTATATTTTTTATAGCGTAATATGATAGAGTATCGAATTATGAGTAAAAAAGTATAGACCTTTATTAGCCCTAGAGTTAATAGCTAACGAGTAATTTCACTTTATTACTTTAAAATTTTCTTCACGTAATATCAAGTTGGAGATTCAAATCTACTACAAATTTCTGAATGGCAGTGTTTCACTTTTATCTTTCTGATAATAATCACGCACAATCACCAAAGGATACTTTAATACTGGATTACAATCATTGAGAAGATTGTGAATCATGATAAGTGTGTGTGATGTGGTAAATGTGTTCATATTGATAAACACTGTGATGTAAACACTGCCATTCAGAAATTTGTAGTAGATTTGAATCTCCAACTTGATATTACGTGAAGAAAATTTTAAAGTAATAAAGTGAAATTACTCGTTAGCTATTAACTCTAGGGCTAATAAAGGTCTATACTTTTTTACTCAGAATTCAATACTCTATCATATTACGCTATAAAAAATATAGCATTCCATTTGAAAAAATTAAGTTGACCTTCAAATCTTCGAAGTGCCTCCACGTATGAAAAAAATAAATGCACCACATAGTGTAGCCTTATAAACCATGTAACTTTTGTATAAAACATTTTTTTGTGCAACGCATATTTTGGTCGTAAAAGAGGTGCACACGTTGCGTGGTCCACCCTGTATATATATATAGGGGTTTATACGCCATATACGGTGGGGGGGGGGGACGAAAAAGAGAAAAACATTTTAACACAATAATGTATTTTTAATCGTCATATTAAAATTAATAAGCCCTGTTCGATTAATTTTATTTAAATAGGAATTAAGTATCTTAAAATTGACATGTCATGTTAGTATCAAGTCCATTAATATTGACATGTAAATTTTGATATACTTAATGCGGATCCACTGTTTACAAATACGCACAAAATGTACTTAATTTTACTGTACCACGCATCAATGCATTATGTAAGATACACTCGATATTGAAACGTGTAAATGTCTGCATTCACAAATGTTGCGTGTCTTGCATAAGACAGCAATAACGTGCTAATATTTAATACGGTTCAACTATTTCAAAAACCATATCAAATGTGTTTGACTTCTCTATACACACATAATCGCGTTGTTTTAAGTTGTGTATGGCATTTACATGTATAAATTCCTAAAATTCTTCGTACTTGCGTTTGAGCTGAATTTAAAAAATTCTTTCTACGTAGTTGAAAATTAAAATTCGAATTCAATTCGAATTTATGGAATTCAATGTTAATTCCATAAGCAAGATCGATCCTGTTTTTAGATATAAATTTAATTCGAAGGTAAGGCTAACCTTGAATTCAAATTAGAGTCCATACTTAAGGTAATGAATAATTTCAAAAAGGGTTCTTTGTTGGATTCTTCAGGTAGAAGAGCAGGGTGAAATAAAGATAAGGCTACAAGTAGGCTAAAGGGTGAAGAGGAGCTAGTCGACTAAAGGAGGTGAACGAATGTGTTGCCTTTCTGTGCGACGAAGTATGTGAGTAAGCCAAGACAAGGAAAGCGACGTTGGAAGACCGTAAAATAAGTAACGCGCCAGAGAGAGAGAGAGAGAGAGAGAGAAGTAGGGAATACGGAATGGTGTAAGAAAGGAAACGCAGTAGAAGTCTAGGTGTAAGTGCCGATGACTACCATCGTTGGCAGCAGCTTATAGGAGTAATAAAGTGTGCACCAACAAGAAAGCTCACGTGTTCACGTTTACCATTTATCGAAAGCCGGCTCGCGAGATCGTAACTTAAAAGTGTAAGACTTGCCTTCTGGCTGCGTGTCATGCAGATAGGTTTAAAAGCCGAACGTGCCGCATTTACAAATGCGCCCGCTGTTCTCGCTCCTCGCCCGCGCGTCCTCAACAACCTGGAAGGTGCAAAGATACGTGTGGTGAGACATCGCCGGGGGGCTTGCTGCATCGTAAGATACTTTGTGGTGTTCGCTTTGGGCTATGCTGATCCGTCGTTTATCTCGTTTCTCTAGCTATCTCCGACTTTATCCCGCTCTTAATGGACGTAGATGAATCGCGAATTGCGGAAATATCAGAAAAACCGTTTTTTGAGAACGGAATGATCGGATTAATTTTATGAGTGCAATTCGTGACAAATCATTTTTAGCCTCTGTATACAAAAATACTTTAAAGCAAATCTTGAGAAAAAACACATTTGCAGCACTCGAAGGTATAGCTATTGCTTCATAGTTAACAAAAGAATTTAGATATGCAAATATTTTGAGTATCTTTTTTCAGTTGGAATGAATATTTTAAGGCATATTCGCTTCAAGCGATAACATTAAGATATTACTGGATGGACCGTCGGGCAAAAAGTTAGTCCATAATGCGCGAATCGTGGATTTAAGTCTAGATCATGTCGATTTAAGTCTAGATACATGCTTAGCCTTACAAATAGCTAATGTAATAATAAATCAACACTCAAAAATGTTAATATTCCACTTTTAATAATAATTGAAGTCAAATTCGTCGCTATTTGCGTGTGCTTGACTCAGGTTTTGTCAATTACTGTATATCTGTTTCAATTGTCCAACAAAAAAATGTCTCAATTTTTTAATTAAATCAATACGTTTGGCTCATCTTATTATTATCAATAAAACACATTATATATTTAGTTTCATCGAGTAATCCATTGTTAAAAAAGGCGATACTCCTCATTACTTTAATAAATTTCTCGACAATTACTCAGTCGATTTATTTGAAACCGCATAATCAATCGCTTGGTCCTAAATCATGATGATATAATATTTTCAGAATTTACGGCAATTTACTTTCATTCGTTTTGCAACCATTAACATCTGCAAAAGCTGCTTTCCCATAAGCGACCGTGTAAAAATCATGTGTTTATAACTACTAAATTATGTACTGAAAAATTATAAAATAATTCATTTATTATTATATCAAGAACTATCATTTCTCAAATGTTCAACAATCTTAACGATTTTTTAATATCGATACAAGTAATACCTTAAAAGCTTACCTGGTCATCTCGAATATATAATTCTCATTCATTTTTCAGCTGAACCAAATGGTGCAAATTCAGTTCAAGAAACTCGAAAGGAAGTTTCTTGAGCTCAAACTAACCCAAACAAACATAGGTTTTTAAGAACCTTCGAGTGTTTGCAAATATGATATGTTTGGTAGCTCCCCAATGCATGACCTCTGTTCTTAGCTGGGGAATGACTGATGGGCCGTCGACGAGGAACTGGATCCAAACTTGAAAGGAAACATAAATTAAGGCAGTCTTCGGAAAATAACTTGACTTCAAGACTTTCTTTTGCACTGTTCTTGTTGTTATTGCTGGCATTTACTTTTACTTCGAGAATGAGATAGCAACGATGGCAGAGGGAAAAAGAGTGAGAGGGGAGGGAGATGGGGGAAAATGGTGTAAGACAGAAGTAAAAGACAGGAAGATAAAGAAAGATGAAGAGCAAAAGAGCAATAAAGAAAGAGAGCGAAAGAGAAAAAAGAAGGGAGATCAAATGAGAGAGACGGAGCGTAAGATGACGAAAAGACGTAAAGGCGGGTGCAAGTCAAAGCATCGTGGCAACGCATAAATCACTCTTTTAGCAGAGAACTCTTCAAGCAACGGTCATCCCCTCTAGGGATGTCCTAGCCGACTTACGACGATAATTTGTTGGAAAAAGCAGCTGCCAAAGGGAATCCATCTCAGTAAAGAACTTTCAACAAGTTTTTAGAACTTCCCGCAATGCGGGGAAATCCGAATAAATATAAATCGATTGATGTCCTGCACTGTTTTCTCTCATTGGAATAACATACCTATGAGAGTTGTTGATGATTTTTGAATATTTGTATGTTTTGTGCACAAAGCGTCTCGTGTCAAAAATATCCGAGTGTTTAAATGGACCAGAAACTGTCCAGATTATCTATAAATTGTCTACATGATCGAGATTAAGCACAAATTATTTGAATGATCAGAATAATCTACAATTTTTCTGAGTTATCTTAATACTCGCAAAATAACGCGGATTTACCAAAAAAATGTTTGAGTTTTGATTATTTGAGAATTAAATAAATTATTTGCGCTGTCTGAATTATCTTAAAATTACTTATATTATCCAGATTATAATATCTAATAATATGGTAATGACATAATACCAGATAATAGTATTATCTGGTATCGTAACCAGGTAATCTAGATATGATATAATTATCGAAATGCTCTTGATTATACGAAAATCATCTGAATTACAGGGCCGATCCGGATTATTTAAATCATTCGGATTATCTGGAAATAATCTAGACCATGTCGAGTATACAAGATTTCACCACTTGGGACATCTACAATTGATCTAAATTTATATATATAAAACTGTTCTGTGACTGACTGACTGACTGACAGACAACGCACAGCCTAAACTACTGAAGATAGGAACATGAATTTTGGTACATATGTCCCTTAGTGGGTATAGAGGTGCACTAAAAAAGGATCGGTTGAAATTCGATCCTTAAGAGGGTGAAATGGGGTGTAAAATTTGTATGGGAAAAAATATTTTTTTGATCGGACAAACTTGAAACGTTGCATAAACACCCTACAATAAAATGAATGGAATATGTATTTCAGCATTTCCCAAAAATTCAACCCTTAACCCGTAATGGTCACACTGGGTCCAGATGACCCCAGGCCATTTTTGAGTTGATGTAGCTTCCAAGATATGGTTCAAAATGGAATTTGTCGCGCCATCTGTTGTTGTTTGAAGGTACTACAATAACTTCTAATGGTTTTCGAAAGCCTGCGTGTTGTCAGAGCGTCGGTAGACATCGAATTGTACGGACGTCTTTTTTGCTGGGGTCAACTAGACCCAGTGTGACCATAGTGTGCCAAAAGTGAAAAAAAACGTGTGCTAAAAAATTTGTTTATTATTGTCAAAGTGTGCTAAACAACGTAAGTATCAGTGCACGGACTATTATATATTTTTTTTTGGCCAGAAAATAATTTTAATTTCGTTAATATAGATGAAGAAATGAAGAGAAGACCGAATAAATTTTGGACGGAAACGATTCGGAGTCTGAAGATCATGTTTCGGAGGAGTCGGAAGAGCACGAAGACGACTCCGAAAGCAACGGTTATACTGATAAAATTTACAACTTCAATCTTCAAAATAAATATACTTTTTGAAAAGCTTGATATAATACTATTTTTTTCTTAAAAGTGTACTATTTCGAGAGTAGAACCCAGGAAGTTTTTTTGCTTTATCTCAAAAATTGAAATTTTGAGACATTTTTTACTAAAAAAAGTCAAATTTTTCAAAAAAAAATTTTCTCGCGTTTTTTCAATATGATAAAATTTAAAACAGAAGAAAAAACTATTGCATTATAAAGAGGAAGTCTTAAACTTCATTCTCGAGCAAGATTTGAGTCGATACATCAAAAAGAAAGCAAATCGCAACTGTTTTTCTGCGTGGGGTCAACTGGACCCAGTGTGACCAATACGTAATTTTTAGGAGGTGTGACCACTACGGGTTAAGGGGTTGCAAGGGGGTGGAAAAGTTTGTGTAGAAAACAATATTGTTTTGATCGGTTTTACTTGAAACTTATCGTAAACACTCTATAACGGAAATAATGAAACATGCACTTCAGTATTTCCGAACATTAAACCCTTAAGGTGTTGAAAGGCGATGGAAAATTTTGCATAGAAAAACATTTTTTTAGTCGGATTGACTTGAAAAATTGCATAAATTGTCTACAATACAAATAACGAAACACGTATTTCAGTATTTCCCAAAATGTAACCCTCAAGGGGTTACAAGGGCGGGGAAAAGTTTGTGTAGAAAACAATATTCTTTTGGTCGATTTTACTTAAAATTTGGCATAAATACTCTACAGTGCAAATAATGCAACACCTATTTCAGCATATTCCAAAATGCAACAAGATTGAATTTGAATTTTGGTTTTCTTTCCTTCTTAAAATTTAAAACTGTTCCTTCACTGACTGTATCAAAACTTGCCTGCCTATGACAGCCTATTTTTGCTATGCGTTAGATTTGAGGCAAGAGTTTTTCTCCCACGGCCAATTTTACGTAGCTTGCTCACGCGTAAGTTCGCCCACGGGCCTGGTGATATTGGTGCCGTCCAATGAAAAAAAACGAACAATATTGTTCATAAAGAATTGCTCTGAAAAGGAATCAAATATTTACACTCCCACGGCATCATAAATTTCACGCTGAGGAAGTCACGAGTAAAAACTATAACTTCATATATGTATTTTAGAAAAATAAGTTCATAAAAAAAGAGACCCACGTTAATTTAAGTTGGCGAAATCAGAAAAGTCATGGATAAACAGACCAACTTAACCTTCTCCGTTTAAAATCAAACAAAGTTTATATCCGAAATCCACGCGGACGAAGTCGCGGGTAAAAGCTATTGGTTATAATATGTAGCTAATACCTCAATTATTTATATTATTAAGATTTTTAAAATAAAAATCGTTTTTTTTTTAATGCGAATTTCATCTATTTTTTTTACTATAATTTGAATGTTTTTCTTTATACTCGTTTTTTTTGCACTTGTATTTCGAACAAAAAATATATCATGCATGAGCAATCACAAAAATGATGAATCAAGTTACCAATTGACTTCAGAAGAGAAATGAAAATATACAAAATTACAAACCCTTATTGATTCGATAACAGTTTCATTTGGCAAGCCCATGCGAAACGCAGTTAAACACCACGATAACTGATAATCCCACAAAAGTTCCGGAAACACCCAACTGAGATTAATTGATAGACGATATCTTGGTAGACGTGCAGCAAGCAAATTGAAAGAAACAGTAGGATTCGGGGCCATGAAGAAACAGTAGGGGCCGGGTCATTGATCGATTGCAGTATGGATTGGGTCATGAAGATTGGCGAAGACAGTCCCCAGAGGGAAGTGAAGAATCTTACATACACTTTAAACCAAAAGAAGCGTATTCATTCTTGAAATATACGTTTAACAAATCGCTATCGCTTATATTGTTTATCGGAAGTTAAGCTCTCTATCATGCGAAGATGCCCAACGTAAATTGCATCAAGTCATGTCTTCAATAGAGTTTATACACGATCTGACATACATGTGTTAAAATAGACCGCTTACCGTAGATCGAAATATCGACTTGCAGCCATAGAACGGTATTGCGTTATAAAGTGACGGAAAATCCCATATTGCAGTTGAGTTTCCCAACAAAGCTTGTTCGATTAATAATTTGTGCGTGGATCGAGGTTTCCACCAAAATAGGCTGAAACTAAATGTTCTATCAAGAGACGCGGTGGCATCTCAAGACACGTCATACACACTGATGTATTCAACCTGTGAGAAACTGTCAGAGCCACGACAAGACTTCTGACTGCAAATACCGCGAATCCTTCCCTACCGAATGAACTTTTTCATATTTAATAGAGTACTTCTTCTTCATAAGATGATGTATAGCGAATGATGAAGTATAGCAATGATTTATCTTGGCCGTAATATGCGCGATCACGTCTCTTACTGAATTAATCAACGATATCACTTTTTTAAATAGTGGTGTGTTCATCTATATAAAGCAACATATGAAATTATGAATACACGAACAGTAATTTGAATAATTCCGACTAAATAAAGATTAAGAATCAACCGTTTGCAAACCAATGGTTCGCCTATATGTCACGTAAAAATGTTACACTTCTATTAATTATATAGCATACGTGATGCTGTCGAGGTTATCGATTTTGTTTGTGCACATCAACGACTTCATCGTGAATGAAAAATTGAATCTTTAGTGTGAATGGAAAAAACTGAAAAAGTTTTGCAGAAAGTAGGCGAATTTTTATTGAAAAAGAACGCAAATGCTGTACAAGAGTTGGGACAATAATATTTATAATTTATAATCAGTTTGTATTTCATTCCCAAAAAGTTTTCTTACTTGCAACATGTATACAAATTAGAAAAAAAAACATAAAAATGTCAAATAAAAACATTACTTTGGAAAAAATCTTGTTGAGGCAGTATTGTTGTCTAGAGCGCTTTTCTGGAGGTGATTTTTGGGATGAAATAACGTTGAAGCTGTTCTCGTTTTCTTTCTCGTTTTTTACACATGTTTATTGATCCTCTAAGAATATGTATAAATAAATAAATAACATTACTAGCGTGTACTTTTGTAAGTTTGTTTACAACGGTACGCGAAAAAACGCTTCCAATTGGCGTCCAGTTCTGCGGACGTTGTATGAATGTGAAAAAAAATCAAACATATTCTTAATGTGCATGAGTTGGGATGTTTGGTACAAGATTAAAAAAAAAACATTTTCAAAATGGCGGCATGCAAAACTTTGATAATCAATTTTTCCTATTTTGTTTACGATTCTACGAGTTAGATAAAAAGAAATTCTTTCGATTTTGCTATCAACGTTGAAAAACGGTCTACTGAAGGTATACACTAAATCTAAGCTTAATTGGCTAATTGGTTATCGAGATATAGTGGTTGCTGATTTGAAAAACTTGTTTCACTTTTCTTCCCATTTCTAGAGAACAATAGTGTTTTAAGGGCAGGTTACCCCTTATGACGATTTACAATTTAATTTATTTTTACATAATCTGCCTCCTAGAAGTGTTTAGAACATGTGGGTACAAGGATATTTTCATATCTAAATTATTTTATAATTCACAGCCTAAACGTTAAACTTTAAATGCGTTTTTTTGGAAACAGAATTTTTCAGCGCACAGGTTCTACGCACAGGGGCGTGCTACCCGTTCAACAGATGAACCGATTCATATGAATCTCTGCGAAGTTAAAAGGAAATAAAATTTGCGGGGCTATCAGGAAATGATTTTTCACAAAAATTGATATAGAATTTTTTTTTCGTCCGATAACGCAAAAAAAACGAGCAATAAAAATTGGGTTTTTTTCAAATGGCTGCTATTTTGTTATCCGGGCGTTTTCTAGAAAACAAAAAACGATAAGGCCCCCCAAATTTAGTCTTGTTTAATAATTTTTAACCCGATTTTGTTTAAGATGGACTGGCAAGGCTGTAGAGCGCCCCGCGCTCATGCGGTGCATTGCTGTATTTAAACGTAGCTACAGCTGCTATATCATATTTTTTTAAATAAATAAAATTGGAATTTTCTCTCCATTGATAGAAGAATAAATTATATTGAAACCCATTTCCAAAAGTATTAATTTTCTATGAAAAAAAAATCCCGAAATTCTTGCATTTTTTATGCATCTCGAAGGTAACCTTCCCTTAAAAGAATACAAACAAAAGAGAAATTGCGAACGTAGTACACGGCTTACATTCAGTAAAAAGTTTACCCGCGTACTTAGTTCAGATGATTACAATGGTATTTTTCTTTGAAATTTTTTTGATAAAATTTTTTTTTATTTCATAATCTTTTCATTGTATCTTTGTTGTATTTATTTAGCAAATAACAAAACTCTGTATATCTTTTCAAGGTCGACTTAACATCTTTTTATAAATCAAATCTACTTCAAGCAAGAGTTTGTTTCAACTCCACGTATAGCATTGATGTTGTTCTTTCGGAGATATAAATGTGTATAAAACCTTATACAACGAACTTTTAAATAGTAAAATAGCGAATAAACTAAACCATGCGATAAAGATTCAACGTATTTTTAGAATAGCCCGAAGATATTGAGCACTAACCTAAATTGAGATATTGAGTACTAAAGATATTGAGTACTAACCTATGTTTCATTGTCGAAGAGTTTTACAGTGCCAAGAGCACTAAGAAATTGGAAAAATGCTATTAGGCTAGCATTCTTACAATCATGAATAAAAACAAACGCAAGAGAAGGTAGAACATTGCCAAAATTGGCATACTTGATTTGTTAATGAGCCAGGAATTTCGTTGATTCCATGGTGATCTAATAACACTATATTGTTTTACTTAAAACTGCATGATTATTTGAGTCACGGATTGAACGGATTTAAATCAAAACAACTTCGACATAATTAGTATGCTGTGTTTTTGTTTGCCCCTTGTTTATGCACCTGTAGGAGAATATCGCCGTGATATAGCAGCCTAGAGCTGCGCAACAGTCTGCATGAGCCAATCTTCCCTACACCAAGAGTGTATGGTCATTTCAAGACCTGTGAGAAGATCCATAGACATGATGAAGGAAGATTGATCAAGTACCGAGTATTGAAATACTAAGCTAAGAATTGTTACTGTATCATTCATATAGTTTTTTCAGCTTGCACAACGTTTTGTGATCTATAAACAACGAGTATTCACTTAATGAGGCGATCTGAAAGCCAAGTAGAAGCTATCTATAAATGCTAAGATCGAGAAGGGGTTATAAAGGACTACGCAACAAGAGCAAAGGAGAAATACAGAGAAGAAAAATTCCAGGCTGGCAGTTGGAACGCTAGGAGTGTGTGACAACTGAGGTGTGCCCTGCGCGACATGTCGGAGGATATACGTCACCGTGGTCTGGTCAAAAAAGAAAGAAAAATAGGGATAGAGCGAGCGCTGTAACACGAGAGCACACATATCCAACAACAAAAAGGGGATCAATCCGTTTGCAAGAGGAAACATAAATCGTGTCGGTCCTCGACAGTTTTGGAGGGCGAAGCCGGGCGAGCGAGTGAGTGAGCCACGAACGGTCGAAGAGGACGTGAGGGACGGTGTGATACAAACAAGATGCACTCGGCAACATGAAGCAGTAAATATACCGCGAAAGCCGAGTCAAGTAGGAAAAGACGTAGCAAAGGAGGAGAAGACAAGAAAGACAAAAACGCGTGAACGATAAGATGAAGGAAGCAAAAGGGACGCGGCAATAAGAAAAACGGAACGGAGGAAATAAGGGCAGATGAAGAAGAAGGAGGAAACTGGAAATGAGTTGCCCATACGAGAGAGATTTCCAGTTTGGGATTCCCTGACCCCGAAAACGTGAGAAACTAAACACGTTAAGACTGTTAGTTTCCTGGTCTTATCCACATTTTGCTATGAATGAGGAAGTGAGTGAGCGTCTCATCCCGAGTAGAAATCCTGCTCCGGCTACAAGAAAGGCCTGATCAGGCATCCTGATTTCTTTTTCATGCCTTGATCAGGATTTTTGATCAAGCCCTGATCATTTTTGTGACACTTTGCCTGACTTCGGTCTGATCAGGGTAAAAAATCAAGGCTTGATCGATGAAAAAGATCAAGGCCTGATCAGGATAGAACATCAAGGCTTGATCAGTGGAAAAAAATCAAGGCATGACTAGGATAGAACGTCAAGACTTGATCAGTGAAAAAATCAAGGCCTGACCAGGATAGAACATCAAGGCTTGATTACAGTGCAAAATAAAGGCCTGATCAGGATAGAAAATCAAAGCCTGATCAGCGTATAAAATAAAGGCCTGATCAGTGCAAAAAATCTAAGCCTGATCAGGGCTTTATTTTTCAAGGATTAATTGAATTGAAACATCATCGCCTAGTCAGGATGATGGAATGAACCTCTGCTGTTGATGTCCTATTTATTCCTGAAATAAAAAATACCACGCAAACGCAAAATAGAAAAAGACACAAATTACAAATAACGTTGATACTTTATTTTATAAACTAAATAGGAAACTTGTTTATCACAAATTTTTCTTATTACTCTACTTTATCACACTTATATTTTTTTTATTACTCTACTTTATCACATGTTTTGTGAGCCGTAAGTCCAGTTGCTTGACCATCGCCTGAAGCTAGCTGGATCAGGCGAATTGAGGCAAGCCGTAAGTCCACTTGATTGACCATAGCCTGAAGCTAGCTGGATCAGGCAACTGGAGGAAACACTACATCCAGTTGCCTGACTATCACCTGACACCGACCGGATCAGGCAAATTGAGGCATACCTTAAGTAAGGCCTCCGTACTACAACGTGATCAGGCCCGGATCAAATATCAAGCCAGCCTGACAATATTTCTACTCGGGATTGTCAATAAACCCACCTGCAAACATATCCATCCACATTCACGAATGTTGCCTATCCGTCGCGATCCCTGATCGGCTTCTTCACGTTAAATTCGATACTACTTCACCTTGCGCGGAATGTCAAATGACTGCATCAAAGAGTTGCATTAGGGACTACAACCGTCGTGGATTAGCAATCTGGATTCTGTCCCTTCATGACTTCTAAATGAACCAAGAAGACGCAGGTCGAGAAGACGAAGAAGATCGTACAGGGAAAAACTTATGATCGTTATCTTTACCGGAAGATAATAATCAACGTCCCACCACGATGGTCCAAGTGGGTTCCCAATGGTTAATCATGAAAATGAGTTATGAGAATGCACAACGAGTAGGGTAAGGTGTTATAGGAGTACGCACCTAAGCTTCAAAGCGGTGAAAAAAACAAACAAATACGTTTAACGAATCAGTTTTTTTTTAATTGAAAGAATATCCAGTACCCTAATTAAATGATGAACGACAATTAGGAATCTCAATTCTTTTTTACATAACAAACTAAAAACTACAAAAAGGGATTTGCAAACTCTTAGAAATACGGACGTTTAAGAGTACGCACGAGGGTTGATAAGAGTACGCAAGCTTCAATCGACACATAAATCGCAAATAAAGTTGCCCACATTTGTATGACAGTTGGGGACCTGGGGAACTGGAGCACTGGAGAACTGGAGAGCTGGAGGGCTGGATAGCTGAAGAGCTGGAGACAGAGAATTGAAGAGTTGAGAGTTGGAGAGATGGAGCATTGGAGAATTGGAGAGTCGTGACGTTCGTGAAGTTCGAGAGTTCGTATCGCCCCAGAGATGTAGCTGGTGTGGATCTCTTCAGCCTCTTACGAAGAGTGGCGTCAGTCGCTTCCAATGAACGTGCTACCGCCCTTATAGATTCACCATCATTTAACTCGCTTCCTTGCATTTTCAAGATTCGTAATTAACCATAGACTTCAGTCGGTAGTCCGTTTCCTTCGGGGCATGCTGAAAGTAAAAAAAAACATAATCTTTAACAACAGTCGTATAAGAGTACGCGCGTACTCCTACACACCTAAGCACTACGTACTCTTATATGATCTGCAGATTTTTAACAAACATGACTGTTACTGCCATTTATTGATGAGATACGAAATTTCTTTCATTTCGAACAATAACCTTAGTAAAGCGGCGTATGAAATTAATAGTTGTTTTTGAAGAAAGTAAATTGTGCCTCGTACTTGTAATGCTTTCAAACTGTCAAAAATAAATAATAAATTGCAATCAAAACATCAAACTCGCCTGGCCTCTCCGTTTTATACCACTTTGGATTTTTTTTGTCACAAACACTTACCCTGTTAGGCGGTCCAAACACAACAAAAGTTAGCTTTCCTTAGCAAACCGTTTCGGCCGTAGCGTAACTGCGTACTCTTATCGCTCGCGTATTCCTATACCACCTTACCCTAACGACAAACGCAGTCATAAATTGAAATGAAATATAAAGACTATCACACCAGGAAATATCACTGAGGTAAAAAATAATTAAGTCGCACGAGAACGCGAGGACACTAAATCGCTCAGAGTGCCCTGAGCCCGCAACGACGACGTGAGCGGACTTTGAAAAGAATAAAAGACAGAGACAACTCGTCACCTTCATTCTCTCATTTCACGGTTCACATGGTTACGAGATCTAAGCCACTAAGTATGTCATGAGTCGCTTGATGATGATCGGGTTTATGTACTGCTACACATCGTCCGACTCCCGATGATAGCTTTAGACTACGCATAATTGCAACGGCTCGACTATGTTCCCAACGTATTACTTCTGCTTCTAGTAGTGGAACGAATTTCATTCGGCCTAGCCTGCAAAAAAATCTTGCTTTCAATCTTCTGCTGCTAGTTATGTATGCCCGCAAGTTCGTAGAATGATAGATATGCGGTATGCAACGAAAAATTTGTTTATCTTTTCTTATTTTCACAACCTATCGTGAAAATTGACTCTTGCGTATACCTTATATATAAATAAACTAGCTTCCGCCAGCGGCTTCACCCGCGTGGAATCCTAAAATACGATTTTCATTATTTGCTTTAAAAAGTATTTATACCATGTTTTCAAGTGGATAAAAGCAGGGAATCAGATTTTCTTATAGAAACTTCATTACTAGTTCAACACTTTGTTACGGGTTGTTTTAAAATATGCCTTCTATTATTTGTTTTGAAGAATATTTATACCGAGATTCAAGTTGACACACGCAAGGATACAATTTTCCATACAAACTTTTACACCACATTTCACTCCCTCAAAAGTTGATGCTCGAAAAATCCTCTCTTAGTGCACCTCCTTTCTACACCTTCTGAGGAACATATCTTCTAAATTTCATGTTTCTATCGTCAGCGGTTTAGGCTTTACGTTGTGTATATGTCAGTCAATCAGTAGCGGAACTGTTTTATATGTATAAATATTCAGGATGTTGAATAGAATTGTAAAATTTCACAAGTGCCGATCAATTATCTTTTGTTATGAATAGTTGAAAGATTAGAAGGGGACAACATGGGTTATATTGTCAATTTTCTTACAATTAATGGCAGCATCACGATCACATAAGGCCGACCATCAGTTTTCACAGGCAACTTCGTAATATAATCATAATTTTAGTATAAAATGACTGTATTTCCGAATAGCTGTTACCTTCGATTCAGCTGAAATTATATGCACAGATTTTACAAGTTTATATTTAACTTGACTTTCTGTGAGATGCAAAACGGAAAATCGATATTTCACCCACTTCCTCACTACTTAGAGCTCTGAAATGTTGCAAACAGGCATCTAAAAGCATGATTCAACTTAACAAAACATATATCCATAAAATGTTCAAATTTTCATGTAAAATTAGCGATATCTAATCATCCTCATAAAATCTCACTATCACATACAAATTCATAGCCGACTGTGCTTGTGATTGGTTGACAATCAACCAATAATAACGCCGGTTCGTTTAGAAGGATTATTCCCTCTTTGCAAAAATTTCAGAGCTCTAGTAGAATCAATTGAAGACTCAAAAGTAGAAAATAAGTTATATGTAAAAAAAATATTTAAAAAACAAAAAAACTTTTATTTAATGTACTAAAAAGTAGAAAATAATTTTTTTTACCAAGTTATCATGTGACTATAAATAAAAGTTCGGGGCGCACAAAATGTAGACATATCTTTAATTTACATAAATCCGTTAACATATCAACTGTATTTAATTTGCTGTAAAACAATCTTAGATTTCTTAAATAAAAATCCTCAAACTGAGTATAAACGTGTCTTAATAATTTCTCTAAGTATTATTGTGCCAAATTAAATAAGGTTAATGGAACTGAATTGGTCAAATTTATTCAACATTCAAAAAGTTGCGTGCCCCAAGCTTTATTCGTAGTCATATATAGGTGTTTTGGTAAAAAAAAATTATTTTCTACTTTTTAGTACATTGAATAAAAGCTTGTTTTTTTTAATATTTTTTTTACATACAAATTGATAATATAAGTCACTGCGTGAATGAATTTTTGGCGCATCGCAATAGTTTCCGCGATATCGAATTTTGAAAATTGCTAAATGACTGCAGGTGTATATCTATATGACGTGCTACTGCTAGTCCTACTTTATCGCCATGATCAGACACGTTCGTCGCTCGTGTCGTGTATGTGTTTGTTTTAGTTTGTTTTGGTTTGCTGGGGTTTTGGATTTGTTGGGGCTAGGTTTGTTCCAGTTCGCTCGGGTTTTATCCCATTTGGTGGGATTAGTCTGGGTTTGTTTGGGCTTGATGGTTATTTGGGTTTTGTAGGGTTTGTTTGGCCTCATCCGGGTATATTTGGGATTATTTATGCTTAGCTGTGTTCGTTTGGGATTGTTTGGGCTTGGTTGTGTTCGTTTAGATTTGACAGGGTTTGTTTGGAATTGTTTGGGCTTGGTTGTGTTTGTTTAGGCCTTTTAAGGTTTGCTTGGATTTTATAAGAATTGTTTGGGATTGTGTGGGCTTTGTCGTGTCTGTTTGGGTTTTGTCGGGTTTATTTAGAATTGTTTGGGCTTGGTTGTTTGGTTGGGTTTTCTTCGTGATTGTTTAGGATCGGTTGTGTTTATTTGGGCTTGGTTGTGTTTGTGTGGGCTTTCTAGAGTTTGTTTGGATTTGGTTGTGTTAGTGTGGGGTTAGTTCCGGATTGTTTAGGCTCGCTCGTGTTTTTTTTTTTGGATTTTGCAGATTGGGTCGATCATGTCGGTAGAATCGGTATCGCAGTAGCTCGCCATGATATATATGCGCGCCCGTTAATTTATCAATTTTCCCAATCCGATATTTCGAAAACTATGGCAAAGATTCATATTGTTAAAAAGCAGGTCTATGCAAAATTTCACCTAAATAGGAGGTAGCAACTATGCGGAAGTTTATCGAAAAAAAATCGTACAGTCTGTTTAACAAAAGCGTGTACAACTACATTTTTTGCTGTAAACCGATAGAGGGCAGATTCGAGAGCGAGCAGATGGAGACCCATCCACCAAGATGCTTTGTATAGAAAGCGCCAGATGTCGTCCGACTGTGGTCACATATGAACTGCGGTCCGAAAAACACGTCGAAAAAAGATTCACTTGAGCGAAAGACAGTTTGGATCGCAATTGGGATAACATATTTTTTTTGGACGTAGCTTCTTTTTGGGCACGTTCTCCCATCAATCATATCTGGTCTACCCACGCCAATAGGCACCAAATATATGGAACGTTGAGCAACTATTCCGATAGATTCGACTTATATGGAGGTCTTTGTCATCGGATTATGCCATGAAATTAGTGGAAAGTATGCCTCGGAGATGCCAGGTGAGTATTAATAGTGGAGGCGACTGGACCACTGAATAATCAAGCATCACGTTTAATATCATGATATTAATGTAGTATGTGTGTATTTCACCGTACACTCTCGAATATACTTTATCATTTGAAAATGGCTGGCGTAATGGGCTTTCGAACATGTCATAACTATTGTTCATTCACCATCTGTATCCAACATTACCCTAGTTCCATTACGTGAATGTGGAGTTGAGACCTCGATACTCTCTTTCCACATTTCTTTCTTCGTTGAAAAGAGTTTCATTGGAAATGTTTCTGCACCCATAATGCGGGTATAAAAAAAATGCTTCGAAGATACAGGTCCGCGACAGACCTAAAAATCAGACATGCATGCAAAGAAGCTCACCTCAAGGGTTTCGTTATTTACCTGTTGAGATATGGAACATTCGAAGCGATATTCCGTATCTACAAGACAACGAGCTCCCCAAATACCGAAGTACTTCTCACCAGAGAACAGAGCGTGACTACACTATAAGATTGCATGAACAGAGGAATAAAATCCGCGTGTTCCAACTGAATAAAATCGTACATCACTCAAGATACCACACGCCTACGACACGGGTCGAATTTGGCCAGGACGTTCCTTTGGATACGAGAGTTGATACGAAGTATTAATATGAGTGTTGAAGCTCTCGCGAGTTCACGGTCTTCTGGTTATCTTGTTCTTCGTCACTCGTTTCACGTCCACGTTCAGAGAGCGTCACGAGGATTCGGAATATCCGGAGATAGATGAGAGGGAAGAAGCGAGGCGAAACGTGAAGAGGCAGAGAAGGACGTACAAGGGAGTATGAAGGAAAGACAGTGGATACATAAGCGCGCAAGGAAAAGGAGGACGCATGAGAGGGCGAGAGCGAAGAGTAGACGGACGTAGAATCGGAGAAGCGTGGAATCGGAGAGCTTCGCCGCCAGAAGGCAATGAAGCCCGTCACTGGGATGATGGAAGTCTCTGCATAAACCTGACGAGTGATTCGTGGCGCCTTCAGGAACGACTCTGAGGAGCCCTCTACATCACTTTTATTATGGCCGTCCTCATTTTCATATCTCATAAAACCTTCGAGACTCTCCGAACCGTACATCCGCTAGCTCGCGTATAATCCGCCTGCCTTCCCCTTCGTCACGAAGCAATAAAAGACTCCAAGAATTCTCATCCTCGCTTTCTCCACGCTTCGACCAGGCAAATTATCAATCCCTTTACAATTTTATTTCTCATACTATCTGTTACAAACTTTGGCATCCACGGAGTAAATGGATCAGTTGCTGATCATTGTATCACTCGTAGCGACTACATGTTTTCATTTAATTTTATAAATGAAACTCACCGCTTCTAACATTGACATATGACAAACAACTTTTGATGATAATTATATTAGCCGTCCAATTGAATTCGAATCTATGAGGAGGCGATTACATTTTAAGTATATCAAATCCGTATTGGAATGTTATTCTTCCTGATTTATGGTTAAATAGAATGATGTTCTCATAAAATCATTATTGATTGGTATTTTTTATTGACAGGGATTCAAAAAGAAAGACACTGCTAGAAGAGCGAGAGAGAGAGAGAGCGAAGAAGAAGAAGAAATAAATACCATATATATTATTTTTACAATTAAACTTGAGGGGTTATACCACCTTGACGCACAGAAAAAGTAGTGTGAAGTTTTTTTAAATGTTGACGTGACTATTTAATATATATAGCATAATTTTTATTTTTCACCAATACATTAGAGTTTTACAAACAAATTTAAAAAAAACTGGTAACAAAAATGGCGGAGATATAAATAGTCTAATAGAACCTTTTTTCAAACTGTTGGACAAAATATGTCGAGATCTACTCAACCGATTTTGATTAAATTTATACCACACATTCTTTATAATATTATCTAGAATGTAGAATCTTTTTGATTAGATGCCGTGTTCATTTTAGCATTGAAAATGCTTTTAAAGATGTATATAGAGGGTCTGATTTAGCGAGATATCAGGGAGGGAGGGAGGGAGGGAGGGAGGGAGAGGGAGAGGGAGAGGGAGAGGGAGAGGGAAAGGGAGAGAGAGAGAGAGAGAGAGAGAGAGAGGAGAGAGAGAGAGAGAGAGAGAGAGAGAGAGAGAGAGAGAGAGAGAGAGAGAGAGAGCAACTCATATTATTTGCATGTACTTTTTTTTATCACCCGAAAAGTCTGATTACATTTTCAATGCCATGAAATAATTGCACTTTGTGCAATATCTGTAGATTTTGTATCAATTTTCAAAACTCAAAGTTTTCGTATAAATCCAATTTTTTAGCATTAAAAATGATTTTAAAGTTTTATATACGGGGTCTGATTTAGCGAGATATCACGCGAAACAAACGCTACCCCCACTCCACTGCCGCTGTGTTGTAGCAGGATGGGGGGAGCTGCGACATGCTGAAGCCTGTGATTTGTTGAAAAATGCTGCATCACATGTAGAGTCATTTGTGGTTATTAGTTGTAAGTTTGAATTTTGGTGTGTACATTACAATGTTGGTGGGTTTGGATTTGTTTGGGTTTACTTGGGTTTGTTTGGATTAGATTGGGTTTGGGATGGATGGATGGATGGATGGATGGACGGATGGATAGTGAGAGAGTGCGAGAGTGAGAATGTGAGTGAGAGACTGCGAGAGTGAGAATGTGAGAAAAGAGTGAGAGAGTGAGAGATTTAGAGAGTGTGAGAGTTAGAGTTAGAGAGTGAGCGACAGAGAGAGCAACTCATATGATTTGCATGTACCTTTTTTATCACCCAAAAAGTCTGATTACATTTTCAATGCCATGAAATAGTTGCACTTTGTGTAATATCTGTAGATTTTTTTTCGAACAGCTGTCATTTCTAGAAAAAAAAAATTCAAATGTTTTCCCTATGCTAGACTTCAGCTATTACCTTTCTTTACAAGAAATGTTTTATTTTATTTTCAGACGTTGCCTAACAGATAAAAAAATTCTACCATCGGCAAGTACTTTCAAAAGAGGGTCATACTAGACGGCTTGTATCTCCGCCACGTATTAATTTTTTTTGTTCATAAAACTATAATGTATTTGTAAAGAATGAAAACTATTTTATATATTTGATAGTCGTGAGAAAAAAATGTTTATTTTTAAACCTATTTTTCCAAGCGCCAAAGTGATGTAACGCCTTAAGTTCGGAAATATGCGTACGACTTTGGCCCTACAATATCATAAAAGTAGTACGACTTCATGCTTGTCCACCGATCAGAACAAGCCAACTTCCAATATAAACACTACAAATAGATATTTTTAAAAAAGTCTTTCATATTTTACCGGGACTGTACCGACCTCCACCAATTGCCTTCATTAAACAAGTAACTTTCTCATTTAATCCAATAGTTAAAGAATTTTTTCGGAGTTGTGGTAATATTACTCAAGATGAAAATGCCCGAACACTGTAGTCGGTACCAAGAAAGCAGATCCACGGCCTGGAAACACCCGAAACCCATCGTCAGCTCATACTATTCCGTCATAATCACACAAGAAGTTTTATCTTCCAAGAAATATATGATTCCACTCCGTTCTCAGTATTCTTGAACGCCAGCAGCCAGATAATGGATCGGCGAATAGCATCATGATATAATGTCCACGAGTACCAGTGTCTCTTAGGAAGAAGAATTAAGATTCCAATGCTGTTTTTTTTTCTCGCTGCGTTAACTTTAGCGGCTAGGTTGATTCATTGCCTCGATCAGCCACCCACAACGGCCAAGAGTCTTAGCTCGTTCGGATCGACGTTCGGATTTAGCGTATGGTAGAACGGTACTGTGGCACCGTGCTCCGGCTCCACTCTTCGGCTCGACATTGACTGCAACTGGTGTGCTGCCGGCGACAGTGAATGACTGCGCTGCACGTGACACGAGACTGACAGGTTTATGGGTACGCGCGTGTGGGAACATAAAAGGGAACACGTAGCTAGGTTGCCATTGCTGCTACTGCCTGCTCGTGAAGTACGTCTGTTTGTGTAAGTGACACGAAGCAAGTGAGTGACGCATCTCCCTGCCTCTTGCTGCTGGTACTGGGAAGAGCGTTCTTGCAAGTTTACCCTTTCCTCGTCTCCTCATCCTAACAGTCCGCCGTGTCTATCTTTCTCTTTCTCGTCGTTGTTCTAAAGACTCGATCGCGGCGGTACTTTCCGCAATCAATGCTCACCACTGTATCGAATCGGCATCGCTCACAATCCATCCTCTTGCCATACTGATCGACGTCTGTCTTTCACCCTCAACTTCCGCAATCTCAACTCCGAACCCTCAGTTTTCCCAAGTCACTCCGTTATGGCAACACGACTGGCCTCGTTTTCACGTCCCTTCTCATAATTATCGTGGCTGTTCGCGAGAAGGTACACGCTCTTTGTTGGCTGTTGCTGACATCGTGGCCTGTACGTGACGCCTCGCGTATGACACGCTCACTCGGCGAATATTCTATGACCATGCTCCACGTCCCGACTCCTACCATTACGCGCCAAGAGCAATGCGATACAGTGAAACAAATCCGTCCGATTCGAAACGCATTATTGTAGAGCCGAAGCGGAATGTGCGCTTATCAAAGTACTGATTTGGTTCGGTTTGAATCAGTTTCTTATCAAATTATAGCGTTTTCAGGCAGAGCAAATCATTGTCTCACGTTTGCAACGTGAAGAATCATTATATTCGGTTGATTTCGAATATTGTTATGACAGTATCTTCAATTGAAATGCGTTGAGGTTTTCGAAAAATCTATACTTCAGGACAACAGTGTAAATAGTTCGTGACGGTTCAGCCGTTCTGAAGTGTTTAGCAAAAATAGAAAAACTAGGCTGAAATGTTAATCTAACGTTTGAAGCTTCCTGGATGAAGCCAGAATCGAACAGGAAAGAAGTTTCAGGGTAACGCCCATGCCTCGTAATTTTACAGGAGTCAAACGATATGGCAATTAATGATAAATTTGCAAACTTCAGAAATATTCCCGAAAAAAACTAAAAGGAGAGAAAAACGTTACAGCGGATATTTCGATTCATAATTTTATTAAATTTCAACTATTTTGCCGATCTCGCCAAAGTCGCTACTCAATTCCTTTTTTAATACGTGACTTACATAGAATAATTCACATTGATAGCTTTAAGGGGGGATTACCGTTTACAACGCCAAAAATGAGCTATTAAGATTTTTTCATCGTGAGCTGCAATATTGTTGGCATTCTAGCATCGGCTGTAATTGTCTGAAACAGATGAACCAAACATTTCTTTAAAGTTTACATCCATTAGCTGTCGGTCAACCGAAAGCATCAAAATATATGCAAAATTCGCACGATGGCAACTTAAGAAAGTCAATGTTTTAATTTTTTAATGAAATTTTCGCTACTTTTTACGAAAAAAAAATATATTTTCTTGTTCGAATTCCACACGTTTTTTTAGTTCACCGATAAACTGTTTGTATAGAGCACATGTGTGCCAAATTTTATAAACATCAGTTGAATCGTTGTCGACAAATTATTCTAACAGTTTGGAAAAATGCACTTTCGAGAAAAACGCGTTCGAACTTTTAACAAGTGGAAATTGAACGATTTTGGCGTCTTACCGGCAAATCAGCGATTCCAGCGCTATCCATTAGTCCTTCAGGTTCTAATATACAGGATCAGGCTACAGACCTTCAGGTTCTAATACTACCGATTTTATAATACCGATCTTCCTGCTTTCGATTTTTTGTCAAAATCCAATGCAAGACTCGTGCATCCTCGCTCTGCATTCTTTCACGACGCAGCAAACTGGGCCTCTTTGGAAGACACATACTTAAGACGAAATGTCTTCAATTTTGAATATCTTAGCGGATTCCCGCAGAATCTACGGACTTTTCACTGTAAGTTATTTGCAGCCTTTGTCAAATTGTGAATAATATAATTAAAAGTCTATCAGGATTTGTAGATGCTTAAACAATTTGAATTATCTCAAGATATCAGTAGCCTCGTTTGTTATAATGCAAATCATATAGGAATGGAATACCACTTTTTGATTCGCACATATGTAACCCCTGAAAAGCCAAAAGATAAATAATTTACGTATTCTAAATTACGATTATTATACTAACTTTCTTGATAAAAATTTGATAATCACAAAATGCTGACGTTCATTATTCCTCAATATTTTTCGAAGTATACTTTATTATGATGCTTTCAAATGCGAACACGCTCGCAAATTGTGTTTCCTAAATCGTTACAGTACCAAAGTATTGTTTGTTAATTACGAATCTAATTTTCTATTAGTGTTATTATTGCATCACATTAATTATCCTACTTAATTGAGGTGTTACTTAATTCCAGGACTTTAAGTTATGGATGAGTAGAGAAAAATTTAATCGCGCTGGCAACACGACAACGGCTGATTGCTGTCATCGTGAGGGTTCACAGGTGGCTCGAATTTGGTACCTGTATCCAACAGAGTACGAGACATGTGTCACACTGGACACTTTCTCCCTACACCTGTTTGTTTCTACTCATTCTCCAATACTCTCTCGGCTTAATTATACGCTGCTCTTTCTCAGGAGAGGAAGTACATGCCACTTACGAATTGGATGACAACGTCTACAGTGACAAGCCAAGGAAATGGAATAGAATTTAATGGTCAACATAAAAAATGCAGAGGGTTATAAGCAAACAACAATTCCGATTTACTCTCGCAACATTTCCATTAACATCCATCGCGTTCAGAATATCGATCGATCCCAAATCTCTGTTTTATTTGATAAAGAAAACATTATTTTTGTAAGTTACATTTTTGGCGAGAATAAAAATATTTTGTGAAAAAACCTGTAGTAGGCTTTGGAGCAGAATTAGTTATTTTTTTACTATAAATCGGATATCTACAATATTTTTACTTGCGCCTTGATAAACTTAAGTCATTCAAGGACGAATATAAACACTTTGTGAAAGTAATTGCATTCGTGCATTACAAAAAAGGCAAAAAACGATGCAGATAATTTTGGATTAGTGTTCAAAGTGAAAAAATCCATATCCTCTTAATTCATAAGTCATGGTAAGATTTTTCTTTTGACATCATGCCTATTTCGTTTTATACCGGAATAGCTCAGTGAATAATCAAAAATGATATTAAATGCGGAGTCTTTTAAACCAACATGATATAATAAGTGGTTGCATATGAAACCTCCCACTGCCGTTATGAATTAGTGTACTTAACGTTATCCCAATAGATGATGTTAAGTACACTAATTTCTCGGAATAAAAGTTGCCAATGCACGTGATGATAGGTCCATAGAGTCCCGCTAAACGGGCATAGGTGAGATTTGAGCGACGCGGTAAGATCATCTGTTTGAGTTTTGAGTATAATGGCATATTCTGTTCTAAATAAGTTACATTTTTGGAAGTCATGTTCCATTATTTTCTGGCAAAGAAATCAGCGGCGGAAACGCATCGTTTTCTCGAGGAAGTGTATGCCGAATACGTTTCATCGAATACAACGTGCAAATAGTGGTTTGGCCGCTTCCATAGTGGTGAAAACTATCCAAAAGAGGGGTGTCGGGTATTACGCGTCGCTGAAACCATCACAAACCATCACTGGGAATCGTTATCGACTGCAACTGATGCGTTTGAAGCGAGTTCTGCACGAGAAGAGGCCGGAATGAGAGAATCGCCATGACAAGTTGATTTCCCTGCACGACAACACCAGGCCGCATGCTGCCCAGCCGTTCAAGAAGAAGTTAAAAGGGGTGAACTGGAAACTCCTACCCTACTGGCCATATTCTCCAGACATCGCTCCCTCCAATTACCATTTGTTCCGGTCGATGCAGTCAGCGATTACGGCTCACTACTTCATCTCGTACAAAGGAGTCAAAAAATGGCTAGATAACTGGATTACGTCTAAAGAACCCGAATTCTTCCTGCATGAAATCCTATTGATCGCCGAAAGATGAATCAAGGTTGTCTCTTCCGATGGGCAGTTCGTCAAATTTCTACCGAACCACTATCTTTTGCTCCAAAATGGACGGTTTCATAAGCAACCTATAAGAGCACATTATGCAGAGATGCATTTTTTAACCGATACATCAAAGTCTATACAATGCAATATATTTCATGACATGTGCGGAACATTTGTATTATGCAAATAAAATAACATTTAAAGTGCCGTGTGGTCGAAGGGTATATCACTTATTTGATCCATATTTCACATGAATCTGGTTTCCACTTGCATAATAAATCGTGGCAATTTATGTTTTGTTAACCTGACAGTTGAGATGTTGGAATGAAATCCTTCGTGGAGCTTTTTTCTTAACCATGCACGCCAAGTCGTTGCACAGAATTTCCAGTTTACTTGTGTGGTACCTACTTTGTACTTTTATCTAATGGTGATATCAATTTTTGTTATAATAGTAATATGATTTTTTCAAATTAAATAGTTTTAAATATATTATTCTTAAGCTTTAACAATTTTGTGGACAACTTGGCTAGTAAACTTCCTTGGCTATTTCATAAAAATTATTTCACTTTTTTTGTACATTCGAATTAAAGAAATATAATAAAAACATTGTTTGAATAAAAATAAAAATATTTTGAAAAAATCAGAAATTTTTATTTACTAAAACTAGCGATAATCATTTTCAGGGTTTTTTTTACCTTTAAAAAAGTTTTTAAAAGAGATTTTATATATTTTTGCAAGGGGAAAATTCCTTTTCCGTTTGCCTTCACAAGGGGCGGGCGCGAACTGGGGGTCGCCGATTTTAACGCCCCTTTGCAAGAGTAAAATACTTCCCAATAGCAATTTACCGTGTAAAGGAGAAAACCCAACTCTCAATTTTTCTCGAGAAATAGCCGATCGAAAAATGAGACATAATTTATAGAGCCCTACATGAAATAATAACGAATTCACCACAGAACCAACCATCACTATGAAATTTCACGCCTTGTAATTTTTTTTACTAGATATTTTCAACTGTAGGGTAAAGCTAATACGAAATAAGCAAAACGCTGTTATTAAATGCACAACATAATTTATTTTTCAAACACATATCAAAGTGTGACAATATTTACACATCGCTGGCAGTGTCCTTCGTTACAGATTTGGTGCACACTTGCAGGTGATACTTATCATAAAAACACGTAAAACATATGTTTTTATCGCACCATGCACATTGTATAAACGCGACATTATTGCATGAAGATTTTTTAAAAATAAAGACAGAGGAAAGCAGATTTCTTTAACATTTTGGAATGTGACTCGTGGTTCTATCAATTTTGCATCATTCCAAGTATATTTCAATATGTTAGTAACGTTAGAGCCCTCACTTAGCGATGAACTAATAAATGTATTTTAATGGCATCTTCGCGCGATGCTATTGCCCGTTCTTCTCGTTATAGAATAGGGGCAGTATGCAATATTTTTGTAGTACGTTTGTAGTAAAAAAAAAAACTAATGAAACAAATTACAATGCGTGAAATTTCATACTGTTGGCTCGTACTGTAGTAAATTCATTTCTTATTTCTTGTATTTTCAATAAATAAACATGAATTTTCACGTTATCCATGAAAAATTGGTATAAAAATGAAAAAAAAATACCCAAAGTGGGATCGAACCAGAGTGGTAGTTAGACGCTCTAACCGCTGGACCACGCTGCCTTAGCGATTTTTAATACAAAGTTACTGGTATATAAATTGTGGCTTATTTTTTAATCTTCTATTTCCCGAGAACAATTAAGAGACAACACCACTGTGACGGCTTCAAAAAATCGATTTTTTGAAAACCATCTAGAAAAATCTAAAATACATTTAAGATTAAGATGCCGTTGGACCCAGGTCGAAAAAATAATTATTTTCGGAGATATTGAATATTTTGTGGAGCGGTGCAGCGCTCCGTGACGCTCGGGGTCCCGCGCAGCCGCCTCTTCCTGAGGAAGTATTGGAGGCAATTACGTCAGTCTTCGAAAATTTGAGCAGAGACGATTTGCTGCAGCGTTGTTTGGGCGGCTTCACGCAAAACAACAACGAAAGCTACAACAAATCAGTTTGGGCAATAGCCCCCAAGTGTCAGTCCGGGAGCAAAAAAATCGTCGATATTGCAGCTGATATCGCGGTATTATTATTCAATGATGGCCTGAGAAGCCTCATGAAAGTTTTGGAGACGTTGGGGATAACTATCGGCCCAAATTGTTTCAATTTTTGCGTTGAAACCGACGCAGCGTGGGTCGAGCTGGCGGAGCGCTCGCTCACAGACGCTGCAAAAGAGGCAAGAAGAGCCTCTACAAGTTCGAGAAAAGATGCTAGGGACAATCATTTGCTTCTTGAAGGCCAGCTATATGGTGCCGGCATCGCTGATTAAAGGTAAAAAATTTTTTTTCCAATTTATCGCATAAATTAACAAACCTAAAACTTTGAACGCGTTTTTCTCAAAACCACTTTTTTGAGTGCGGCACGCAGCAGAACTCGAGCAATTTTTATCCGATCGACTTCAAATTTGGACTGCGTCAATAAAACTAGATTATCTAAAGAAGTACATAGGATTTTTTCGATATCTCAATAATAAAAAAAGTTATAGCCTATTTTCGACGAGAAATTTTGCTCCAAAATCGTCCTTTAATTTCAAAAGCGTGCCTATTTTTTAAAAATCAATATTTTTTCAAATCCCTATGTACTTCTCTTCAAAATATCATATTATTAACGAAAACACTCGGTATTTTTTTTCAGATCGACTTTGAAGAGAGTTCTGCTGCGTGCCGCGAACCACTGCAGAGGCAACAGTACCTGACGCGGGAGCTTCCCCAGCGTCACCATGGGGCGTGAAAAATTTGAAATTTTTTTTTTATGTATCTTCAATAAACAACGAATAAAACATTTAAAAAAATTTCGAATATCTCTTTTTTTTCCCACAAAAAAAAATTCTTGAAAAATGGCAAAAAAACAGGGGGTCACAGTGGTGTTCTGCCTTAAGAGTCGGATTTTTCACCCTTATATGGTTAATTGCTATAGAGAATTACTGTACTCTCGCAAAGGGATGTCGAAATCGGTGACCCCAAATTCGCGACAGTGTAAAGATCAGAGAATTTCAAATATATCTGAGCAAACTAGATGTCTGCAATTTCAAATTCCTATTGAACAGAGAAAAGTATTTCAAGATATTTGAATCGGTTGGCCCCAGGAAATGGCATCAAAATATGAATATGCTCAAGATAACGAATGCATTTTAAGAAATATTACAAGTGAAAG
Organism: Ophion ventricosus; assembly: GCA_963932345.1. Lineage (NCBI taxonomy): Eukaryota > Metazoa > Arthropoda > Insecta > Hymenoptera > Ichneumonidae > Ophion > Ophion ventricosus. The sequence continues at coordinate 6,279,110 of OZ010712.1, read as the reverse complement.
TAAAATACAATATTTCATTGAATATGGCATTATATTTTCGGAGATTGTATAGCGAATGAAATACGAAGGGGAACTTTCGAACCAGATGCAATTGGGTGATGCATTGAACCTTTTAGGAGCTGCGAAAGAAGGCATCTTCCATTATTGCTGAATGAAGATCGCAGTATCCAAAGAGATGTTTACTTTCCAGTACGAAGAATCTCGTCACCCGAACTATTAAAACTTGTGGCTGAGGGCTGCTTGTACTTTTCATGTCAGCATTTTCAGATGTTTTGCCACTGAAGAAAATATACATTTTTGGGTTGTCAGATTCACAGGGCCCAAAAATGTATATTTTTTGTCTGATGATTCAAAAGAAATTCGAATTTCCATATTTTGCCATCTTCTGATTTGAGCACTGACTCTTTCGCATAAGACGGTGCGTTGTTGAGAAGAAGTGCTTTACCAGGTAAGCCTTTTTCGACCAGGAAACATTGAACGGCTGGAACAAAGTGCTTCCGAAACCAATCTTCAAAGATCGAGCGTGACATCCAGGCCAAACTGTGATTATAAAAATGTAGCGGCAGTGTAGGGATGTCGATATGTTTGAATATTCGAGGATTCTTTGATTTACATATAACTGCAAGTTTCAGTTTGTGATCTCCGGATGCATTGGCGCAGCACAATACTGTGATCCTGTTTTTATTTGTTTTATACCCAGCGGCACCGGTTTCGTTGCCACTAGCTAATGTTCTCGTAGGCATAGCCCGCCAATACAACCCAGTTCCATCGGCATTGTATATTTGGTTAGGAAGCAGATTATATTATTTGATTACACTGTCAAGTTTCAGCCAGAACTCCAAAGACGCAGAAGAGTCAGCATTCAACTCTTCACCTTAAATTGCGAGCTCTCGTATGTTCTTGAAGCTATACAGCCAACCACTCGACGCGTTAATGTATCCGGGAGTCCAAGCAATTCGTAAAAATGGTTCGCTTAAATTGTGCACATATGCCTCGACACTGGTACTCCTTCAGCGCGCTTCTGAAAAAACCACTTTGCCATTAGATCGTCAAGGTCTTCAAATGTTGATCCCTTGAGAGTTTTTTGGCCCGCAACAGACGCCAAGCTGTCAGATTTCGAGACGAAATCCTCAATCTTCCCTTAATTTTTCATAAGATCTCGCACCGCTTGTTCTCCCAGATTATGTTCTCTCGCAAGACTAATTGCTTTCGCACCTACATCATACTGTTTTAAAATTTCCAACCTGACCTCGATCGATAGTACATGCCGCTTACGCTTAGTAGTTGTAGGTGGATTCGTATTTTAACCAAAACCAGAAGAAAAAATAATATATATATATATTAACGAAAAAATCTTGATTGAAAATCTGTATTGTAACTACACACATGTTTGTACATGTGGAGAATATGTTTAAACATGTCGAGTCAGCTCCGGTAGGCGATTAACTGCGGAAGGCTAAACATCGGGTGCAATATATTTCATGTTTGAAGATGTTTCGCGCTTGACACAAGTAACCGTGCTCGGATGCGCGGCGCAAGTGCCAAAGCGCTTGAAAGACGCACTTTCCGCTTAAGCTTCACCCGCTCTACGGATAACCCGACCCCGGTTTATAGGCGTTATACTCATTTTTCGTTGTCTGCAATCGAGAAAACAACGCAATTAAAGCGGGCAACCACTCTAAATGCTTCAAAAAATCAATGATTTTATTATTTCATAAATCGTTAGCAAAATATCTTAAGAATACACCCTGAACATTTCAAAACGATATTCGAATTCCTTCTAACGGTATGTATAAAAATGATAAAGACTCTCCGCTCGACTCTCAAGCGCGCTCAGGTATCCACGAGCGCTCAATTAGGTAGTTTGTTTGGGTTCCTTTGGGTTTGTTTGGGTTTTCATGACCCAAATTTGGGTTTTCATAATCCAAACAAACCCAAACTCGACTGTTTGGCGGTTAGTTCGAAAACATCTCCATTCTGGGTAAAAAATAATCGAGGTAGCGGCATTGCTTGCTGCTATTTTATTTAATGAAGGAAATTGAGCCCTACTCATGGTTATGAATGAACTGAAAATCGTAGTTGGCAGGCAGAGCTACGGATATGCCGAGCAAATGGATCAGATGCGCGTGGCTCGGCAAAATAGAAAAAGTTTATTAGAGACAAAAGAAGCTCAAAAAGCTTGTAAAGAGGAAATGCAAGCTTCAAATGAATTGCATGAGGAAGAGGAAGGGCTGCTGTATGGTGCTGGAATCGCTGATTAATCCGTGAGACACTTTATCATTTTATAAAGCACATTTGACGTTGTTTTTTGTTTGTGAAACTTTAAGCGTGCTTTTCTCGAAACGATATTTTTTCAATTTGAGGGAATCATAACTCAAAAACTAATTGATCGATCATCTTCAAATTTGGAACACGTTTACATAATATAATTGGTTAAAATATGAACCCAAAGTTGGAAATATTAGATACTTTAAAACATATTTATTATTGCAAAATGCCGGGAAAAAATGCTAAGAATCGATCATTTTTTATCAAACATGTTCCAACATTCAATTCTCGTTTTTTTTCTTCGAAATTTAGGTTCATTTTCTTAAAAAACATCTCAAGAATAAAAATTTGTTGGACTATTTCAGATGCGAATTTCGAGCTGCACAATTCCCGCAAATCGACAACAACGATGAGGGCACGCCAAGGAACACAGCGGATTATACCTTAATTAATGCATGAAATAACATGAGAAAATGACCAGAAATGTATGAAAATATGAATAAATTATTATCAGAGTTGCGGAAATTTGTGTTTTTTTCACAATTAAAAAAAATCCTAAAAGTCATCCAATTTTCGGTCTCCTAAAGTGATTGACCGCCTCAAAGAATGTTTGATATTTAACTTTGTCATAGTTACAGACATTTTTCAGACATTGTAGTGGATCGGAGGTTCATCGATATTGTTGGCCACTCGATACTACGAACATAAATTTTTCGCTGTGTGTGAGCAATGAAAATTTTATAGATCTCACTTTCACATCGTAAGTTGCAAAATTGTTGGTATTCTAGCATCGGCTGTAATTGTCTGAAACCGATGAATGAAACATTTTTTCAAAGTTCACATCGATATGCTGTCGGTGAACCAAAAGAATCAAAATATATGAGGAATTTACAGGATGGCAACTTGAGAGAGCCAATTTTGTAATTTTTGATGAAATTTCCGCTATATTTCACGAAAAAAGAAACTATATTTTCTTATTCCAAATTTTCCATTTTTTTGGTTCACCGATAAACTGATAGTATAAGTAAGATGGATGCCAAATTTCATTAAAATCAGTTGAATAATTTTCGATAAATTATGCTAACTGTTTGGAAAAATGCACTTTTAAGAAAAACGTGTTTGAAATTTTAACAAGTGGAAACTGAGTAATGTTGACGTCTTACCGGCTAATCAGCGATCCCAGCGCCATACATTAGTCTTTCAGCTTCTTCATAATACAGATTTTTCTGCTTCTGATTTTTTAAACTGGTAAATAATGCCCCCCTCCCCTCTTTTAATTTGAGGAACTGAGTAGGAGTCTCGATTGCTCATTAGTCAGATTTCTTTACCCCAAACAAGACAATAGCAGTGAACGAAGAAAGGTACAATGGCTGGAAACCCTGAAAAAAGAATGGGGGAAATGGCGAAAAAGGGCTGAAGATCTACGGTTCAGGAAGAAAAATGAATTAACGATAGAATCGCGTTAAAATATACGAGTAGCGTGAAGAATCGTGAGCACATCGGAAAGTAAAATTTACACGGGGGATCTCGAGCATCGAGAGGCCGACTTCTTTTGCTCTTCCCGTCTAATTCAAAACTATAAATCGCAAGCGTCTGTTGTATGTATGACGGCGTGTTGGCAGTGGTGGTGGGCTGGCGTGAACCTGCGCGAGCTCGGGCTGAGAACGAAACGGAGGAGGACAAGGAAGAGAGAAAAAATAGAAGCGCGAGGGAGTAAAGATGAGGGAGAAAGGTCGGATGAAAGAAAAAAAAAGAGAGGAAGTGAGATAAGCAAGAGAGCTGGAGTAACGTAACAGATGCTGCACAATAAACACCTCCCGTCACTTCGCTCCATAAATCGCGCGGCGGGCTCCTAGAAGAAACATTCAACCTCTATCTACTCCTCGCCCACTCGACTCTCAACCTAGTCATCTTCTTCTCTCCCAACCTCCGCCCTTCCCCGCTCACTCTCGTTCTCTTTCGATCTCCCGGTTTCTTCATACCCCAATGCCACAGCGATGGAACGCATAGTAATTCATCGATTGGGCCCGCGATGTGTCCTGTAATACATCAGATCGCGGACTCGCGTAACAAAAATATATTTTAACGGTATGAAGGCGAAAGATTCTTTCGGCTTATTAAAAAATAACATGAAAACAATAACCGTCATTCGTGCACGGACATGACTGCTACTTAAATCTTTTCATTCCGCTTCTAATTTATTAAGGAAATATTCGAGTGTGACTGGCTGGAAAATTGTTGATTTGCATGATTTTGCATATTTATAAAATTTAATAATAGTCCGATTTTTTTTACGTTTATTCAAATGACTTATGTTGTACATGAGAATATTTTTTAATGTTTTAGTTTTATTTTTTAAATAACTTTGTTGGCCGTTGCAAAATCATGACCAAAAAAAAAAGGGGCTGACGGTGGAACGTTCTACTCCGCCACGAATTGTCTGAGAGAAAAAACCAAAAAGTTTATTAATCAGTATGAAATATTGTAGAGGCGTACGGAGGATCTTTTTTTTCGATGAAAATTAACAAAATGGTGGCTATTTCAAAATTAGATGCTTCAGAAAATCAATTTTTTTAAACTTCATAAATCATTAGCAAAATATCTTAAGAATACACCCTGAAAATTTCAAATTGATATTCGGATTCCTTCTAACGGTATGTATATAAATGACAAAGACTCTCCGCTCGACTCCCAAGCGCGCTCAGATATCCACGAGCGCTCAGTTAGGTAGGTCGACCGTTTGGTGATTAGCTCCGAAACATCTCCATTTTGGGTACAAAATAATCGAGGTAGCGGCATTTCTTGCTGCTATTCTATTCAAGGAAGGAAATTCAGCCCAACTCATGGTTATGAATGAACTGCAAATCGTAGTTGGCAGGCAGAGCTACGGATATGCCGCGCAAATGGATCAGATGCGCGTGGCTCGGCAAAATAGAAAAAGTTTATTAGAGACAAAAGAAGCTTAAATAGCTCTTAAAGAGGAAATGCAAGCTTCAAATGAGTTGCGTGAGAAAGAGGAAGGACTACTGTATGGTGCTGGAATCGCTGATTAATCGGTAAGATACTTTAACATTTGATTAAACACATTTGATTTTGAATTTTTCGTTTGTAAAACTTTAAACGTGTTTTTCTCGAAACCACATTTTTTTCGATTTGCGGGAATCATAACTCAAAAACTATTTGATGGATCATCTTCAAATTTGGAACACGTTTACATAATATAATTTATTAAAACATGAACCTAAAGTTGGGAAGATTAGATTGTTTAAAACATATTTATTATTGCAAAATGCCGGGAAAAAAATGCTAAGAATCGATCATTTTTTCTCAAACACGTTCCAACATTCAATTCTCGGTTTTTTTTTTCAAAATTTAGGTTCATGTTCTTAAAAAACATCTCAAAAATGTATAAAAATTTGTTGGACTATTTCAGATGCGAATTGCGAGCTGCACAATTCCCGCAAATCCACAATGACGATGAGGACACGTCAAGGGACACAGCGGATTACACCTTAATTAATGCATGAAATAACTTGAAAAAATTACCAGAGATGTATGAAAATATGAATAAATGATTGTCAGAGTTTCGGAAATTTCCGTTTTTTTTCACAATGAAAAAAATCCAAAAAATCATCTAATTTTCGGTCTCCTAAAGTGGTTGCCCGCCTTAATGTCAAATTGGGCCTTTTTCGACAGTTTGTCGTTTAAAAAAAGTGTGAAGTTTTCGAAAAAAAAACACTTCCGTACAACGTTAAGGAATAGCGTGAAGAATGATGTGGCAAAATTTGAGACGGAAAGGTTGAAAACTCTTCGTTTAAAATCTTCCACCGTTTTGAAAAACGACGTTTCGAGAAAAACGTCGTTCACCAGTGTCAGGTCTCACGCAGATGGTTGAGTCTCTTTTTCTAAGAAGCAATCGGAGTAATTTGAATTTCGCGACCAAAATTTAACAGCATGCTCACGAAAGTGCACATTTTTGGATAATGAAAAAAAAAACGATTATCAAAAAAAATTTCACTGGAATCGTCCCTTAAAGAAAAATAATGTTTTCCCGCAAGAATGCATCGACGTACAATCTCAATGTGAAACGATACAAATTTCCCGTAAAAAAAAATAGTCTAAAAGTTTTTTCTTCTTTCTTAATTCGATGGGATGACGTCGGTAATATGACCGCAGTCGTTTACATAAAACTACTTGTTTATATGTCAATTATAAATCCCGTGTTTGTTTTGTCATACCTGTTTATTTTCCTACCGAATCTTCCACATTCCAATTTTCACATTTGCCGTATTTGAGGGGTTACACCACCTTGGCACTCGGAAAAATAGGTACAAAAATAAATAAAAAATTTGATGCGACTATTGAATATATAAAATAATTTTTATTTTTCATAAATACCTTGTCGTTTTATGAACGAATTTAAAAGAAATAAAAATGACGGAGATATAAGTCGTCTAGTAGGACCTTCTTTTCAAATTGGTGGACAAAATATCTCGAGTTCTACTCGAGAGATTTTGATGAAATTTATACCACATATTCATTATAATATTTTCTAGGATGTAGCATGGGACTTTTTTTATTTGATGTCGCATAAATTTTTTATTCATTTTTAAAACTCAACATTTTGGTAAAAATTAGAGGTTCTTTTTCACACAGCTGTCATTACTACAAAAATAAAAAAAACAATTCCTTTTGGCTATTAACTTTCCTTACCAGAAAAAAATGGTTTAATTTTCAGGCGATGCCTGACAGAGAAAAAAGTTCAAACATCGGCAAGGATTTTCAAAAGAGCTTCCTACTGGACAACTCATACCACCACCATTGAAAAAAATATTATTCTTTTTTTTTCTATTTGTTCATAAAACTATAATGTATTTGTTAAAAATAAAAATTATTCTATACACTCAGCAAAAAAATTAAAGGAGCAGAAAAATTTCACAATTTTTTCAGTGATTTTTAAAAGGCCGTTACGTCGTGAAAAATGGTCGTATCGGGAGAAAAAAAGCGTTTTGAAGCTTGAAACCTCTCGTTTAAGAATCTCGCAAAGAAATTTTTTTGAGCATCACGCTCGGCGCTGTCATAAGAAATAGCGCGAGAAAAAAATGTTCGATTTTTTTTTCAACATCGTCCATGGGCAAAATTTTTTCCCTGGTTGAATCAATGCTTAGGTCATTTAGCCTGATTCTTTAGTTTCAATTTGGTATTTTTTTGCTCTCTGTAAGACCATTTGCAGTTGAGATATCGCCGATTGAATGAAAAGTCAGCTTATTTTTTATCATCGATATCTCATGAACTAATGATCGTACAGCGAACGGAAGGTGAGTTTCGGAAACTTGAATAACTCCTCTATAAGTTCCTTTTGGTATTTTAAAGGATTTTGTTTCCGTTTTGGAAAATCCACCACAACTTTGCAAATATTGCGAACATGACCAATGTTTCGAGGTTTTTTTGAGCTGAATACATGCCCGAAGACCTTGTAAAAATTTTAATGGATCGGTTAAACCGTTTTTTTTTTACCCGAATCGTCAAAGTTTTATCAAAAATTGAAGGAGCACTTTTATTTCTCCTTAAACGTCAATTAATGATGGTTAAAAAAAAATTTCATTTTTTTTCTCACAATTTTGCATTAAATACTCATAAAACTGGAAAAAAAATTTGTTCAGAATTTTGAAAAAAAAAGGTTCGTTATTTTTCTTACAATTTCTCATTAACTATTCATCAAATATTTGAAAAAAATTAATTTTGAAAAAAAAATCTTTTTTAACAAATTTTTTACCGCCAGCATTAGCATTACCCAAACCTTACCGCGTGGAGGTTGCATGGCCAGCTTTACGCTTCTTCTGTGCGTGTGTGTGCGTATACGTTTGCGTGTGCGTGTGCGTGTGCGTGTGCGTGTGCGTGTGTGTGTGTGCGGCGTCACCAGGCACGCGACTTGAGGTTCGAACAAATGCCGTCTCACCATGATTGGACAGAAAAAAAATCGGAAAAATTAGAGCGTTGTTTTTTCAACAGAAATATGCGTTGTTTTGAAAAAAAAACTGCTTTATTTTATGACAATTTGATAGTTTCGAAAAAAACTTTTTATTTTAAATGCTTGAGAGCTTTCAAAAAAGTGATTGAAAAATCGTATAGTGATGCATGTAAAAAGATGTATGAAGATTCGCTTGGGGATATCAACTTAATTTAATGCAATTAATTTTAACTCGATAAATTATGGCATGCAAATAAAAAAATGGCGTCAACACTGAACGGATTATGATTTCATAAAATTTTCTACATATATTGAAAATAAAAAATTCAAACTTTTGAATTTTTTTGTTTGTTTGAGATTTGATGAATAGTTAATGAGAAATTGTAAGAAAAATAACGGTATTTTTTCAAAATTTTTTCAAAACTTCGAACATCTTCTGTAGGTAGACCCAAACCAAGGTTAGTGGATCCTTTGAAAGTGATTATTCCGATATTTTTCGATTTTTCGACTATTTTCATACTTTGCGTGACTAGAATGACCTTGTGTTGTAGGTCGCTGAATTCGTCTTAAAATCGGTAATAATGTCATCGAAAAAAAATACATGGCACCATTTAAAAAAGTGGAGTTGACCTTGATGTAGCTTCAGCGCCTCCACCGATAAAAAAATAGGGTGGTCCAGTATGACGGCCTTTTCGAACACTGAAACTTTTGTCTGAAACATTTTTGGATATGATCAATAGTTTGAGTGCTATTGCTCTGTAACACTTTATGTGCCTCACCCTGTATATAGAATATATTGATAGATAGATATAACCTCGACCTCAGTCACAACTTACCTCGGTAGTAAGAGAGTTGTGACACGGAGAGTTGATTCGGTTTTTGTCAATTTTCTCAGAAACCTTAATGCTTATATTTTTTTTATGTTTGTTTCGAATACAGTATAGAACTAGCTATGTTAAGTTATAGCGTTCATAGATGTATGGCTTTTTGACTAAGATATGCTAGTTAAAGCAACAATTGTCACACCCCTCCTCGGTCTCCCCTACTGTGATAATAATCATTGAATCGCATGTAAGAGAAATTTATGTCTTCAAGTGTTTGCCAAATGTTTAAATAAAAAGCAAAAAGTGTGTGCCGAAATGATTAAAAAATATTGTGCAGTTCTATATGCAGACACAATCGAGTCAACAAAGGTCTACGGACCCTTGCATAATAAGTGAACGCTGTTTGAACGCATGTGACGATTAATGAGACGTTCATATGGCGATTACCAGACCAACCGTCATGGCGGCATGACGATGACCCGTCCAATAGTGTCTAATAACCTTAACGAAATATGTTATTGAAAACTGTACTCGGCACGTGAATTTCTCAATGACGTTCGTCTTCAATCTTCAATACAAAGCTGATTAAGAATTACTTAAAATAACTTCTACCTACATTCCAAGTTCAGATATAAAGAGATTTGCAAAGACGAGCGATCTGTTTGAGATAACGATTACGGGGCCAACTACCTTCATTACGATATTTTTTTTTAGTCCTATCGGTATATTAGAAATACTCTTTCGCCCTGGCAAGCACACAATGTATTTTGATTGTCCTCTCAGTATCGTATTTGCAAAAGAACCCCAAGGTGTATAATGAAGACGATTAATCGTTCTGAGATACATTCTCAAGTATCCACGTTGTTTTAGCTTAAGCTATAGAATGTTAGAATTGGCATCAACGAAACCGTTCCTTCTACTAAAGGGTGTCTCAAAATGACCTGACATTTTAAATTGCGCGCCATTTTTTGTTGTTGTTGTGAACATAGAATCTTTATATTTGACAACTGACATCAGAAAGTATTAAGGTTTGGTCATGGAGAATGATACGATCGAACAACGCATAGAAATTGTGAAAATTCGCTACGAAACAATGCAGTTATTGTAGATGAAGTTTCATGGTTGTGTAATCTCGCGCCGCGACGATGTTAATTAGATACCAAGATCGTGCGATTTGATGCCATTGGACTTCTGCCTTTGGGGTTTTCTCAAAGGAAAAGTGTATGCCAATGATCCACAAACCATTCCGGAGCTCAAGGAAGCAATTGGACGCACCATTAATGAAATTACTCCGCAATTATGCCAAAATGTTATTGAAAATTTAGGCGAAAGAGTGAACGTTTGCAAATAGGGACGATGCGACTATTTATCGGATATTGTGTTCCACACATAACCTCCATGTTTGTACCTTATATTAATATTAAAATATTCGTTTTCTTTTTCAAATAGATAAAACGTTTTATTAATAAATAAAAATGTCAGGTCATTTTGTGACACCCTTTACATATTCGCTCAAGCTGTTTTGACAGTAATTCCTGTATCTGTGAATCAAACAATCAATTGGTCCATCTACACGCTGTACTTCCACGAGTCAACCACAATTGCACTATCTGTATGCAATCAAATAGCTGTGAATGCAGAAGAGCGAAGAACTTAGATTGGCATGAGAGCAGAAATAAAATGGGAGTAGAAATAAGAGGAAGGTCAGAAAGCATGGACCATCAAGGATCCCAAGTCGGTGGGTCGGTTGTCGGCCACAAAGATTTACAAGACCGGAGAGCCTCGGGGTTTACGACTCGTTATTATATGCTTTAATTACAGCCGAGCTGGTAATGAACTATGTTTAACCGTAACGTGGTAGGCTTGGCAATAAATTAACCGAGTGGAAAATACTAAATCACAACTTTGCCGATGCTGCCGAGTAGATAATCGCGGGGCTTCTCTTCCCCCCTCCCCCGAAACAACTGTATACGCTGCACCATATCCTATACCAACCCCCTTTACCTCCGACTCTTTCATCCCCTCGCGGAATGCTTTCTCGCCTTCTCTCTCACTCGCGCTTCCTCTCCCTCTCCCTCCCATTTCTCTGCTCACCCTCTCCCTGCACATCGGCAATGCCCCTGCAATCAGAATACTATACAACCTATAACAAATATCTATACACACGTAAACAACAGAATTCCACCAGGAAAGGGAGGACTGAAATTCTACCTAAATGAAAAAATCGATGTTAGGCCATCAACGAGCCCTGAACAAGCTGCGAATAAAGAAGTAAAACTTGTACTTGTTTCCTCAATGCTTACGAATCGATATTATATACGATTTACTCGGATTAGTGCACATGTTTTTTTCTAACAGTGCATGTGATTGGTGTTTTTGAGCTGTTTCTTTATTATTGAGCACTCTGCATGTGTCAGGTTGGAACGATTCGTAAACCCCGAATTACTGATACTTCTGGTAACTTAGAATTTTGATGAAAATTCATCTTTGACATTCCAAGATGAATTTACAATCTACGTCCGCGGAAATCTTGCAACATGAGCATGTATAATATTTCTCTCCGATATGCTCTTCAGAAGCCCCTCTTTTCTGGAAAAATGCATTGGCTCAACAGGAAAACCACAGGAATCTAAATAAATAATCTCACTTTGAATGGGTGACTCGATTCGATCAAACTATTTCATTCCAATACCCTCACTTTTGGAACCCAATATACGTATAATACTTCCAATACAAGTAATTAAGGAATAATCATTAATTTTCATATAAGGTTATATTGCTGCCGGCTAATCAATATACGTATGGCTCTGACATTGTATTCTCAAGGGCAAGAAAATTAGAACTGGGAGACTGAACTCCTATTCAAGTCTGTAGTTTGAGATCGGCCAATATATGGCAGATTACTGAGGTGTCGCTGATAACCGACGTGTATACCTACGCAATGAGATACTGCGCATTTCTACATTCTACATTCTACATTCTGTTTTTATAGCTCCGCGTCGCGTGCGCCGTGCATATACGTAACGTTGACGCGATGCATACTCAGATTTATTGTGGCGGTTAATAATGCTACAAGTTCTAGGCATTGAGCAACTTGCAGAATCCAGCGACCACCAAGAAGACTGTCTCTACTTGGCAACCACTTGTTGTGACAATTGTCTAAGGTTATGTTAATGTTGGCTCATGTAACGACCTTTGGTGGGGGGGGGGGGGGGACTCGAATTATTTGAGTGCGCAGTACCGTAGTGCGCAGGTACATGTTGGTTAGCAACGTCCGCCTGATTCTGCCATATGCGGGCCTACCCCCATCACCCGAGTTTGTTCTCCTAGTATCTATTATTCTTGCTCAAGGATTATTGACGTTTGTTGTCAGAGGAATGAACAAATAAAAAAAAGACGATAAGCCCTCATTGCTCATAATCGCTTACTAGAACCTTGAATCTCGGCTTGAAATTGGATCGGATAAAATAGTGACAATGTTAAGTTACCATTTAGATTCTAAACTATTGGCACAAAAATCAACCACGCTTACATTACAAGTACAGCTTGTTACGAGGAACGTTGGTTAAACGCTAAACGAATGAATATCTGCTAGGCTGCAACAGCCGAAGATAATGCCTTGCATGAAGAGGGAATCGGTGGCCAAGCGCACGAGGCAAGCGAGAGGGCTTAAATTTATTGGTCACTAATTAAAGGCTATGTTACGTATGGTAGAAAAGGGAGGGAAGATCCTATATGTATATAGTTTATCGTAGCGTATCTAGTGATACTACCCTCACTGTATGACGTATTACAAGTACATATGTGTGTGTATATATCTTTATATACGTGTCTGCACACATAAATATTTAATTTCGTGCAGCCTGATATGAATTGAACCATCCACGTATATCACACGGTGACAGAAGTTTCACAGTTACTGCACCGTCTCTTATTGGGCTAGGTAATAGAGTGAAAGTCAATATTACCGATGGGACGACAAGATGAAAAGGAAAACTGGGTACAGAGAAAGAGAGAAAGAGAGAGAGAGAGCGAGAGAGAGAGAGAGAGAGAGAGAGAGAGAGAGAGAGAGAGAGAGAGAGAGAGAGAGAGACAGAGGAAATAAACTACATATTTTTTATTTTATATTCAACCAATCAAATTTTGTTCAGTTATATATATATATTAATTAAGAGCTAGAAATTCAATGAGTGTGCTATGAATATAGTTCTTCTGTTATACAACACGAACAATCGATTCTTGTTCGTGGTTTTGCTGTTTCAAAAGCATCTCGCATCAACAACAAATGATCTCGACTAAATTATAAATATTGTTGGCATTTTTCCTGCTCAGGTACGCTCTTATGGTTTGTATGGTATCGTGTGGTTAACCTTGGAAGATGTAAAATCAGATTTTAAGTCTTATATACAATCCAGCCGTATGTATAATCGATATATTATTGAAATTCAGAAAATATATGGAATGCCGGAACCTCATAAGGCAAGAACATCCCCAGCAGAAATGTGACGGGGCATACCTTATTTTGTTACCCTTGCCAGGCGGGATTACCCTTGCCAGGCTAACCCCGTCTGATTCACCTGACCGGGCCCTTTTATGGAACAGAACGGAAAGATAACAAAATCATTTTCTACGACTTACACTCTATGTTTGGAAATAACATTGTTCTGGCCCGAATACATTGTGAGCAAGTACATTTTGACCCGGCCGGAACATTGACATTTTCTGAAAAGCGGAGCCCGACTTTAAAAACTGTGTGAAGCTGCTTTGCTTTTTACTCCATCAAATATATTTATAATTGATTAGGATGAAACTAATACATTTGTTGTAATTCTATTCACCATTATAAGAATTTTTTTCACCAATGATAATCTACGAGAATAAAAATGCTTATCATAAATAATACTATTATAACAAGTATTCATTTGAACATAACGAATAGCCAAATTATTTAATAAGATAAAAAAGTGTCTCGTTGTTTTCGTCTTGTTTCGCCTTATCAGAAAATATCAATGTTCTGGTCGGGAAGTCATAACCTGAATGTTTTTCATCAACAATCCGCCAGTGGATTTCAAACAAAGCGCTTTGCGTAACCAAGTTACCATCGTACAACGATACAATTTCGATCCGTTGTTGTATCATGTACAGAAGTGCTGTGCTTACAGCGTGTAGGAGGGAGTAAGACACAATGTGTCACGGGGCACAGTGAGCCACATGCGCTTTCTCGGAGGTTTGTAGCTCGTAAATTCCGAAATATTATGTGTTGGACCGCGATTTATATTAGGTTTCATCAAGCCTAAGAGAAAGTCCATAGCAGCTCACAATGGATTATTGATAATTAGAAATTTATTTGTGGCTTGGAGAAAAATATTTCGCTCGCCGGGAAAACGTAAAATATAACGACTCTTTCTGTAGCGGCTCCGGTTTTTGGTCCTAATCGAGAGTTTTATTATTTATGATGCACTCAGTGACTTGTGTTTTTCCATTCGTAGTTTAATTAATAGTTATTTTCATCAATATTCAAATATTTTACTAGTGGGGTACAATGTGTCACCGAGTGGTGGGGCAAAATGAGCCGACTCCCAATCAGGAAACAAAAAAGTGACGATGCTCCGAAGAAGCGCAATGTGTCACGGGCAACTGTCAACCATATGCGGTTTCTCGGAGTTTTGTAGCTTGTAAAATACGAAAATTGTTGTGTTGGTGCGTGATTTGTATTAAGTTTCGGCCGGCCCAAAAGAAAGTCAATAGCAGCTCACGAAGAATTATTAAAAGTACAGATTTAATTTGAGCCTCGAAAAACAAAAATTCGCTTGCCTGAAAAACGTCAAATATTGTGGGGCAATTGTGCGGAGCACAATGTGTCATCGAGTTGTTGAGCACAATGAGTCGACTCCCAAAGTTATCGGCAAATAATACCTGTTGTGAAATTATCGGTGTGTTGAAAATCTGTTATCTATGTTAGGAAAATATTATATAAGAGTTCCAACCGGCTCGTTGTGCCCTACGTTTTGCAGCACTTGACACACCATACCCACCTATCTGACATATTTTATTTCATCCGTGGGGCACAATGAGCCAAACCGCTAATTTTTTTCGAACCCATTATTTTAGGATTTTTAATATTTTTGCAAAAAATATGGTAGCTTTATTGTACGCCCAAAGGTATATAAAATCGGTTATGACCTTTTTTTCTAATCAGACTATTTTGGTAAGAGTAAAAATTCGACAGAAAAAAAGTGACACACTCTGCCCCACCTTGCCCTACTTTCGCTTATTGTTTTGTGGTACTTGTGGAATAATAAGTATCAGTACGACCTCATACTATTTATTTTACTCGGGTATATCACCAAAAGCTCTTCCAGTACCTGATCATTACTCTATCCGTCCGTCAGTTCATTTCTCATGCAGGGCCCTGTCCAATACACCATCACCTTCCTTGTAATGTCGCCGCGATTTTCCGATCCCTTCCTTCGTCAGTACTTGGTCAGTTTCTGAACCGTTCCCGAAAAAGGTAAGTGCGGATCTGGGCCTAGCCTAAGACCTGTCTTAGGCGGAGCCCAGACAGCGAACATGATCCACGCTGGAAGGCCTGACCATGGCCTAATATTATATAGGGATGGTAGATAAGGGGCAGTACTTTTTCTCGACTGTAATTCCTACACGGGATTTGTTGCCCAGCTTTGACGACTGCATACATGTTTCGTACTGTGTTGCAATCGATGGATCCCGTTAAGATATTTCAAGATAAATCAAATGTGGGACTTGTTGTTAAAGGTTAACGGATTAATAACGGAGTTACGAATATAAAACATTGGCATACGGCTTAAACCTGGATTGGTAAGTTTGCTTTATATATTTGGCATGTTGATACGATTTTTATCCAATAAACGAGTAAAGAATATCCAGTATGTACGGCGACTCTTCATTTCACCTCACACGGAAATTGTGATAGCCGGTGAATAAAACTCGTCAAGCGGGTCCGGAAGTGGGTCAGGGTCGGGAGCAAGGCTGTGTACATAGCAGTGGGGGGTGTGAAAGGTTGCCAATTATTTACATAACCTTAAGACGACATTCTATCGCCTGATAATCTACAAAATTCCACAAAAATATTGTTAACTATGGGATTAAACTGACACATTAAAAGTGAGTATGATTGCATGCAAACAAGACGTATACCACGCTCTATCTGACAGAGAGAGAGAGAGAGAGAGAGAGAGAGAGAGAGAGAGAGAGAGAGAGAGAGAGAGAGAGAGAGAGAGAGAGAGAGAGAGAGAGACAGAGAGAGAGAGAGAGAAAGAGAACGGAAAAATAGGAAAAGAGCGGGATTCGCTCGAAAGAGCGCATTTACTAACTTCACATCCGTTTTTAATTTTGCCCCGGAAACGATGGTATTAATCAGTGCGTGTTGTACATTCTTCTTGCGCATGCTACATACCTTAGTGATACATGAAAAATGGCCAAAGACGTACCTGCGGTGATCCTCAAGGTGGGTTACCCATTCCTTCTATCAGATGGCGTTTGCGGCGGGCAAAAGCATCGGTATCAACGCTTTCGCGGCGTCCCAAGGTGACCCCTCTCACGTCGCAAACGAGTGGAAGTCGAAGCGGAATGCTTGGAGAGGGAAACCTCACGTGATATAAACCGATTATTTTATGTTATTTACCTTAAGATTTCCGTTGGAGGCTCCGGAGAAGAGCAGGGATTGAGAGTGGATGGGCAATGGAAAACAGGAGGCGAAGGAGGAGGGCAGGGTTAGGGCCAAGTGTGGCCAGGCTCGCGGTCGTATTGATCTTATCCCCGACATGAGAAATGCCCGCCGGTTTAATAAACTCCCGGGACTTATGAAGCACGTCACGGTGATTCACGGTCGCCTCATTGAGTCGTATTTATACAACCGCGGCTGATAGATTTATGGAGGACAGCACAGCGTGCTGTCCCCCGTTCTGATACCGTACCTTCAGCGCGAGTGGTCCGACGTTCTCCACCTTCTTCCTCCCTCCGCGCATCCCTCGGGCGACTCTTTCAGCCCTCCTTTTTCCCATTCTTCTCGTATCCACGTGTTCATGTAGTCTTCGGACGGTTGTATCGTGACGTTTTTATCCGTTCGCCTCCTCCCTTCCTCTGTACTTCCGATCCGTTATTTCTGAATCGCACTCCCATCCTGCTTCTTTGATTTTCTGCTTCACGATTACGCGCCCTTTCTCGCGGTCTTCTTGACTATGTGAAATATACACGCGCGTACTCGTACGTATATACGTATATTTGCGGCAATGGCCACCGGTGACTCGTGTCACGTAGGATCAAAGATGGATAGCCTCGATTGCCCATTCTCCATCCACCTTTGGGACACACGCTCTTCCTTCAACCCCCACGTATTGCATTCTCAGCATTTTCAACCGGTATCTCCGTCCGTAAGGTGGATTAAAAAAATAACCTGCAACCCAATGAGCACTCTATTAGTCAATTAAGCCCATGAAAATTACGCTAAGTTCATAAAGATCTTGTGGCCAATATTTGAACTTATCGAATGAATTGGGGGCTAGAAAAAAAAAGATTTTATTCGGCTTTCGATGGGGCATTAACTCATTCTACTGTGCTTCATGATATTTTATTTATTATGAGTGTGCATTAATGTTGAGGGTTTTTTTTTGGTAAAAATGCGGCTTCATTGTGAAAATTTATATGTACATTTTGTTTATCAAGCTTTTATTCAATGTTCTAAAAAGTAGAAAATAATTTTTTTACCAAGTCACCCATATGTGACTATAAATAAAAGCTTGGGGCGCTCAACTTTTTAAATGTTCAATAAATTTGATCAATTTCAGTTTCATTAAGCGTATTTAATTTGGCACAATGGCAAATAGAGAAATTATTATCACCCGTTTGTACACAGTTTCAGGATTCTTATTTAAGAAATCTAAGGTTGTTTTACAGTAAATTAAATACAGTTGATATGTTAACGGATTCATGTAAATTAAGGATTATATCTATATACTTTTTAGTCTTCAATTTTTTAAAGTTTAATCATGCATTGTCACCTCTTGGATGCATGTTTGCAAAATTTCAGACCTCTAAGTAGTCAGGAAGTGGGTGAAATATCGATTTTCAGTTTTGCATCTCACGGAAAGTGGTTATTTCATTTTTTTTAACTTGAATCGTGCATTGTCACCTCTTAAATGCATGTTTGCAAAATTTCATAGCTCTAAGTAGTCGGGAAGTGAGTTAAATATCGATTATTCGTTTTCCATCTCACAGAAAGTCGTTATTCTTATCTTATTTTTTTTTTCAAGTTGAATCATGCAATGTCACCTATTAGATGCATGTTTGCAAAATTTCAGAGCTCTAAGTAGTCGAGACGAGGGTGAAATATCAATTTTCCGTTTTGCATCTCACATCCAGTCAAGTTAAATAAAAGCTTGTAAAAATAGTTACAAATTGATCATAAAAAATATTGTTCATCGCTAGCCACTACGTCTTCCCATCTACATGGTAATAGGTGGATTCCAGGTCGAAAGAACGACACATTTTGAGAGGCTATCCACGTATCGACCCATTTTTTGGTATTCTCATAAGAATGGGAGCGCTGCTCAGACAAACTATGAATCATCGATAGGAATAGGTGATACTCGGAAGCAGCAATATCTGGGGAATACGATGGGTATGGTAGGCCATCCCGGTTAAGGAAGCTTAGGTATTACAGCCCTTTTTCTTACGCAAAATTACAGACAGTAGGTTTTAAAATTCAAGCCGCTTCCCAATCTGGCAACGTCGTATACATCTTTATGGTATAAGTGTTTGTACGTGCATACTGTCAGTTGTCTCAACGACGGCGATTCGTCAAAATTATGATGAGTAAAAATTGAAGCAAAATATTTACGAAGAGAAGAAAACGAGTGACTGAAGCAGTATACAGTGCAAGAACCAGTCAAGTTAACGCGGCGAAAAAAAACGCAGGATTGTTGAAAGAAACATTGACGCGGATGAAAATGAAACAAACCTTAATCTCAAAATCGTGCAAGAAAAACGTTTTATAGATATCGAATTATGTTATATTATTAGATATACGAATATAAAACATATGTACGTTTATATACTATTTATATATAATTAATCAATTGTTGTTTTTTCCGAGCGATATAAACTTAATTCATTTCTCCCATCCGTATACATGTATTTTAATCTTGCGCGCAATGAATTAGGTATGATGCATTTTCGAAATTCCCGCCGCGCCGCGTGGTCTCGGATACACTTTATATGCGACGTTGCCAGATTTTCGGTCACTGAGGTATTTGCCAGAATAATTGATTAATTTTATTTAAATGTATCTCCAAAAAAATCTGTCAAAAATTGACCTGATTATTCATCCGTCTTCGTTTACTGTGGAAAATTTCATATTTTGAGCATAATATTTTACCGAGATATCACGATACATCTCTCCATTCCCATAAGCGTACATGTAGTTTAGTCTTGCATTATTATGATCTTTTCTCAATAACCAAGTTTCTAAACTGCCCGAAAATGTTACCAAATTGTTTTACATTGTAATTTACAGGGTTCAATCGAATTCAAAGAGGTTTCATCATTTTCTGCTAACATCTTAACTTCCGTAAGCGCTTCTAACATTCCCTTCACCGGTTTTGCAACATAAGGTCGAGCGTTGTCGTGCCGAAAAATCACTTGGTCGTGTCTTTTCACGCTATCTGGCCATAAAAGTTAGAACCAAATTTTCCACTTCCGAACAGAAGAGTTTTAGCCATAAAATGGTGTCAGTCATAATGTAGCAAATTCCGCTATCAGGAAAACTCTCATTGATCTTGCCATTTTTTTTGGCAATCCTAAAACAACAATCCTGATTTATTCCGTAGTAATGATTGGTCTCACAATGATTCGGGTTTGTCAACAAACGTGAAAGTCTGCACCCCTATAGAACACTTCTAGGTTTTTCTCTGCGATTTTTTCAATTTTTATCGACAGCGTTTACATTTTTGACTAAGTAGGGAAGACTGGGTACGGTTGTAATGGGGTACGGTTGAAACAGTGCGAATATTTCCGAAAATATAAGTGGCGGGGAGAGAAGTACAAGGGGAAAGACGCACGCCTTGCAAGCGTCGATACGGTTGGCAGTGATACGCGCCACTTCAGATTGATTACTGAAAAATCTATCAACGTGTGACGAGGCCAGGAAAATGTTTATGTGCACCTTTCTTCGCCCCCAACCAGATGATTTCCATGGTATTGTTTCAAATTTAAACGAGTTTTGTAAAAAAGTCAATGAAAAAGCGTCAATTAAAACAAGAGTTCGCATCGTTTGTTGGAACCTTCGGTTCGTGCTGCTAACGATTCATAGAAACTACGTACAAAAATGGTGATTATTTTGTTAAGGCCTTAGGTCACTCTAGGATTTTCCAAAAATCGATTTTTTTTTGTTAAAAATGTACCTTAGTACCTAAAAATTATATTCAAAAAGATTATGTGTGTGAAAAATCTCTAAGTACTCGATTTTCGAATTCTAGCGCAACCCCTCTTGATTCATGTCGTTACTTTCTACTAACTTTAAACGCGTTTATCTCAAAACTACATTTGTCAAGTCGTCCGGACTCATAACTCAAACAAATTTTAACCGATTGACTTGAAATTTTAACTGTATATTTAGAGTTACATTTTCCGAGGCACTACGTCGGATTTTTTTATATTATATTGCATAGTTCCTTTTTTATAAACAATTTTCTGACGATTTTCTCATGGCATTTTATACTTTGTGTTTTAGAAAACCGCCATCTTGACAAAAAACAATATATCAAAAAAAATCCTACGTACTTCTATAGCTATTCCTATATATAATCGAAAAAACTTTAGTGTCTCATCATAACTCAAAAATTATAGGAGCTGTTGGTCCGGTCGTTGACCTTCAAGAAATAAAAGTGTCATCGGAAAAATTCTGCACTGTCGTCATTTTGACATGTATCGTTGTGAAAAAATAATTTTGTATAGTCAATTATGAATATAATAAAACCCCTATTTTGTGATTCCGATTTATATTATGGTTTCGCTAAAAAAAAAAATCACAAAATATACCTTTTTTGGCCTCTAGAGTGGCCTAAGTCCTTAAAAGATTTAAAAAACTGAGAGAAAATATGCAGGTTTTATGAAATATTAATTCCTGACTCTCTGACATTCTCAGCCAACGAGTTTAGTAACGTGGCGCCTTAAACTGTAATAAGCTCCGATCGGTCATAGCCAGCATTCATAATTAGACCAAATATGGTTCAGCATGACAGAGTATGAAAATATTGGAAAAGTATCGACACTTAAAGACCCCAATACTAAAATATCACTCAGCATGGGAATAAAAAGTTTTTTTTCTGAAAAAAAGTTACCTGAACACGAGAACCCGGAAACGACGAATTATCTCTCAAGACGCTTACACCGAAACCTATTATTGTACTTGCTATGATAACAGCCCATAGACTCCAAAAGTGAAAGTTAATTTCATGTGCCATTGATAATGATTGTAAAATGTTAAACTTGTGGAGGAAAAGTGTTCCTATGTATATTTTATAGGGAACATTTCAGTACAGTTCGCGGTAACATTGCCCGAAATATTCGTTCTACAAAACAAATTTTTGTTGGCTTGAAAAATAATATCTGAATTCACAGCAGGAGTGGGGGGGGGGCAAGATGGGAATGGCAAGCAACACGTTGCCCGCAACTTACGTATTGCCCGCCAACCCCATATTGCCCCCTTCTCCTCTACAACCCTTTCGCTGTATTTCTCATTAAAAAATGTAGAATAAAGATCATCATTATTTTGTTATAAATGGTTAAATCGTAAGTCTGTCATTACATTTCTTCAATGCACAAAATACGCTGAGACGACCCCTAAAAATATGAACACTGATATGTCGCGAATTTTACCGAGGAATAACTCGATTCGAATTGTGCGATAATGGTATAATGGAATTCCCCAAATGCTTATGGCAATCTTTATATGTGAATTGACATTGCCACAATTACGTTGTGTTGATATAAAAGCAGGGCTTACGTCGCGGGCTTGGTCAGAACACGATCGACATTCGCCACGTATGATATCTTGTTGTGAAAACAAATGAACGTAATCCAATAAATAGTAACAACAAACACGTAAATATGCTGAAGTTTTTATTTCTCGGTCTTGTACTGTGGCAGGGGACATACGAAATTGCGGCTGATAATGGCTTCGATCAAACTGATACGAAGCCCTGGAGTATTTTTCCAATCGACGACCAGAAAACACTGAACAGCAAAGAAATAAATTCAAGTGAGTATGAAAAAAAAATCACAAATAGTATCACGGTTATCTATATCAAGAGACGCGACGGCGTCTAGACGCCAAGTAATAAAAATAAAAAATTCGACGCCACTGATTGACGCCACCGACCTCGACGCCACTGACGAATACGTGGCGTTACTCTTTAAAACTTTTAAAAAGTTGAAAAAGTACACCAAGTAATAAAAAATCCCCTCGAAATCATTGTTGTTTTTTTAACCTCATAAAAAATTATGATTTACCTTAAAAGTAATCATTATTTGTTTTAATTCAAACAATGGTTTTATTATATTTTTTCAATTAATTAAATTTACAAAAAAAATATGAAATTATTTATAAAATAGCCAAATTAAAAGTACATATTATGCAAGTATACAGGAAATGTGTACAAGATTGTTAAACCGTAGCAATAATCTTATTAAAAATGTTTTATTTTTTATTTGAAAAATCACCTTATAAGAAATAATTGATATCACCATTATAGAATAATACAACGTATGGACAACACAAGTACACTGGAAATGCTATGCAAGCTATTGGCGTGCATGGTAAAGAAAAAATAGCTCGGGAAGATATAGAAAGTTCCCTTCTTTTCATTTTTATTTTCCAATATTTTTCTTACATTTTAACAACGCCCCAATTGCCAGTATGCGGTTAAAATATATTTAATTTAATCTATAATAGATGCGTGATTAAATAGAACATTCATATTTTTATCTAACGTTTTTTAATTATTCAAATCACATAAGATTTCACATTTGTGGGGACTAGAGGGCACACCATTGATTTGATCTGGACTTCACGGGATCATTCATTTAATTACCATTCAAATAACCAATTGAAGGTAACCAGCAAGTGTTTAATGTGGTTATGTGAAGAGGTTGGAGAATAATTTTACTCCTTCGAAATACAATCATGCCAAATTCACTATCCAGAACAAGCATTTCGCCATGATTTAAAAAAATACTACCGCTAATCGCCACCATCTGACAATTTCATTATTTTAAGGCCGTCTTCTAGTCTAGAATTTTGAAAACATCGATTTTTTTTTGCATATTTTCAATGTTTAGTATTTCAAGAATATACCCTCCAAAGGAAATTTGGAAATTCCAAATATTAACGGAGTTACAGCTGTAATTAGTGAGGTGGAAACTTAACCGGCGCTGCCGGACCGAATCGAACAATAGACGGTTCCGTCTGCTCGACTAACTTCTCATCATCAAAAAACATCAAAAGACTTCGATTTTGAAGAAGAAGGAGTATTTTATGGACCAGGAATCGCCGATTAACGAAATGTAAGTATATGTATCATTATATCACTTAGACTGCCTGAAACTGTACTCGAATCTTTAAACGCGTTTTTCTGGAAACTACTTTTTTCGAGACGGTTGACATGATATCTCAAGTTGTAATGAACCGATTTACTTGAAATTTTTTGTGGACCTTCTCTATACACCCCTCTATCGCCCCTACCAGATTTATCGCGAAATTTTTTTACTAATTATTTAAAAAAAATCAACAATCGTGAAAAAACGGCAAAAAATGACCTTTTTTTTTAAACAGCCGCCATTTTGCGATTTTTTTTTTGCCTGAGGTAGGGGCTATAATGACATCCTTACTAATTAAGAATCTATTTTTTTTTTTTTCAGATGACCAGGAGGGTTGGAATCATGTCAACCAGGAGAGGCCGTTTTTTTTCCACCCCCCCCCTTTACCAGCCTGCATCTACCAGAATTATGGATTTTTTCTTCGCCAATTTTTTTATACAATGTCAAAGGATGAATAAATATGTGGCAAAAAGATAGATACGGAAATATTTTTTGTTTTTTTTTAATCGCATGTTGAAAAATCCCCAAATTTTGGCCCTCTAGACTAGAAGACGGCCTTAAACTAAGCGTTGAATAGTTGAGAACTCGAAATCTTTCATCGAGCTTTTTTTCTTAACCGGGTACGCCAAGATCTTGCACAGTATTTCCAATGTACTTGTGTGGTTCATACGGTGTATTTTTCTATAATTGCGACATCATTTATTTATTATAAGGTGATTTTCGTAAATAAAGATAAAACACTTTTAATAAGATTATTTCTAAGGTTTAACAATTTTATATACAACATTTCCTGTATATGCATTTGCATAATATGTAAATGGCACTTGGCTATTTTATAAATCATTTAATTATTTTTTGTGCATTTGATTAATGGAAGAAATATAATAAAACCATTGTTTGAATTTAAACAAATAATAATTATTTTAAAGGTAAACCATAATTTTTGATGAGGTAAACGTAACTGCAATGATTCCGAAGGGATTCTTTATTACCTGACGTACGTTTTTAACTTTTTAAATATACTTATAAAGTGATACCTCGATTTCCTACCACCGCGATTTTTTCCATTTCCCTTCACCCCCCCCCCCCCCCCCGCCCCACTTTGTCTATTTCGCCGTAAGGACTACTTGGTGTAGTCATCTACAGTCTCTACTACGCGCGTCTGACACGCCGGTGCAACGGTCCATATCGAGTAAAACCGGCATTTCGAGTAAAAAACATAACCTCAAACGTAAAAATAACGGGAAACGTCACCCGAACAACAATTTCCCTACAAAAAGTGCACGACTGCTCTTAGAAAAAAAAGTTGGATATTTTTTTTAAATTCGACGATGGTGGAAAAGTTACTGCAATAGCCAAAAAATGTTATGTAACTAGGGCAGCTCATACTTTTAGGTTATTTGATGTCCTGTTAACGAAATTGCTCATAGACTTTAGAATATGCATGCTTCCACTACTTGTTACCTCTCAACAACGCTCAAGCCACACTTCTCGGCTCGTATTCCATCTTTTACCAGTGCCCCCCCCCCCCCAATGGTAGAAAATTGAGGTCTCACTGTGAATATAAATATATTTGGGAAAAATGTATTTAGTACAAGTTATAGTACTTCCTCAATGAGTTCCCGTCGTTAATTTTTCTGTTTTTCTACTTTTAAGTGTATCTTCCCTCACACATGCCGATCTGCAACGATACAGCAGGTGGAAGTATACTACCCATTCCAAATATGTGTTATGTATGCACACTGACCATCTTACATCCATAACCATATAGATACGTAACACGATATTCGATTGTACACATCTTTCTTCCCTATCTACCCGTGTAAGAGAGAGAAACGTACATTCTTTCGTCCAATTTATCGCCTTCTGTGAAGAACTCGAGCACCGCCATATATCGCGGTACCTGAGCCTTGAATCGGAGAAAGAATTGAGGGTGCATTGTACAATATATCTATGCAATGCTTGCTATCAGCACATCTGGTTATTTTGAAGACGGTCCTCAAGATAAAAAAGTACATTGATTTTGGACACTGGGCAATCTTCGAAGTGAACTTCATATAAATATACTTACATTTATCAGGACCCGGTGCGTTGATCTAGTGTATAGCGTAATGGCCAGCGGTTCGGGAGGTCACGGGTTCGAACCAATCGCGTTACTTTCGTCGTGCAATGTTTTTCTTCGACATTTTCTCGGCAAAAAGCGACTAGTTCTGTGACTGGTAGGCGAACTTGGGACCGGCTGTATCGGTATAGGTTTTCCGCAGTTTCCCTATGCCCATGACAGACATGTCATAGTGAATGCGGTACAGAAGGGGAGGTCGGCTGCTGCCGCAACGTGGGGGAGAATTGTGGAATAAAAGATACAGTGTAGAAAAGAGCGTTGCACAACAGTGGAGCGACGTATAAAAGTGGAGCCTTCTAAAAAGCCGAAATGGCGATGCGAGTAAAACTTTAAAAAAAAATACTTACATTTATCTGCAGATGATCCTAAAGACATTGAGGGTTCCATAATGTTGAGTCTGAGAACACTTGGCTATTATGATGGACCGCGAAGTCGATACTCTCAAAAATCACCATTCCCCATATATATATACCATGATTTTAAGAAAAGACTTATCCATGATACGTATTCACATTCGATTCAACAGCGAGTGTGGAACAATTTTTGTGGGGACAAAAATCGCTCGGAAATTATGCGATGTCAGGATTGAGAGGGTGAATCGAAAAATAACCCAAACAAAATCGATAGGAAAAAATTACAATATAATACATTGGTAGAATGTCATTAGTTTTTTGATTCGTCGACGCGTTTTTGCGTGACGTCGATTCAAAATTCAAGAACGACCGGTGGCAGGCCATCTTACCGTATAAACCGCGGCGTGTTCGTCAGTCCGTCAGTGGCGTCAATTTTTTTAAATTACTTGGCTTCAAGACACTGCCGCGTCTCCTGATACATACGCACTTTTACTAAAGAACTGACAACCCTCAATTCCATTTGTGTTCTTCTCAATCTTAACAGTGTGACTTTTAATATTCAGCTGATTCAATTTTTTTATGCAGCTAACTTCATACGTGTTCTACAGAAGATTTGGGTTTCATCGGACGGCCAGCGTTAGTTTTTTCCCATAAGTTTTTTATCGTTTTTTTATGATGTCCTTTGCAAATATCAATGAACATGGACATTAGGACGTATACGCGGCGAATATAATATTCTATTTAAATGGTACTTCACCCTAAAAGAACACAGTACCCAGCTGGGTCGACGTTTGGAACACGCCTGGCGCTGGTTACCTTGTGACTAGTAGGATGGGTGCACATAAGGTGCATCGTCGTGAACTTCCGTGGAACAAAGCGAGAAAAATTTGCACCGCGGAAGGAGGTGAATAATACACGATAGTTCAGTTAATTCTCACGGAAAATAATAGTTTTCTAATACGATATTAATCAACTGACACTATCAACTTTATAACGTTGATGTTTCAAAAGATCTGCAATTGAGGCGTCCCTCCGTAATTAAGATGTCAGCCAATCTTCAAACCCAATAAATAGTTTCTTCGCCAACTGATGACTGACTTTCCAAGTAATCTTTACAACTGAACGATATATGAAAAATCTTGTCAACAATGAAACAGGTCATTTGGTGGCAATTCGTTCGGTTTCGGAAGAAAAGATCGTAGTTCAATTGATGAAAGAGGCGGAGGCGAACGATGCCTGGCTCGGCGTACACGGCACTTCGAAGAGGATGACTGGGTTATGGTGATGGATGAACCTTTTCCCCAAACAGGGTGGGCGAAATGGGTGAATGCGTTTGAAACAAATTCGGATTATTTCAAGGACAACAAGACTTGCGCGTATATGATCCATGACGATGGCGGCATGAGTGGTGCAAACTGTGATTCATCCAAACTGTTCATTTGTAAAATATCGAATACCTAAAGCAAAACATGAACTTCTAACGTTAATCGATTATGTGTATTACGAATGGGTCAATACCATAACTTTTAACACTCTTAGATCACAGCTTTGCCCGACTGAGTATGGCCACGTATTTTGTGTTATTTTGTTTACTTTCGAAAGCTTTATATATTTCACATGAAGTTATAAATAAAAATTCCTAATCCAAAAATCTTCGAGCAACTCGAAAGTATTATCAATAAAACAAAAATTTCCAAGGGATAATTTGTGGTCACGCTGCATTCAAAATAATTATTTTTGTGAACAATAAAAATTTTAATCAAGCTGCAAGTACAGATGCATTTAAAAATGTTTGGTAAGAGCATCGAGATCTATGTGATTAGCATTTCATCTTTAATGTATTGCAATAATACTCAATTAAGCAAAAATCAGGTTATCGAGCGGTCTACAAAAACGTTGTGAAATAATATATTGCGTACTGTCAGAACGTCTGCATCGCCAAAATTATATCCAGGAGAGCATTTACGTCGAAATTTAACTAAAAACAATACACAGATGCATGTCATCATCAGAAAATTTCAAAGCCGCTCAATAGTGCTTCGCAATTCAATAATGATATAAATATGTATTTGCGTATTACTTATAGAAATATCCTAGTGTCGCCGAAGAATCTTTTGAAATCTAGGCGGATAGAATATATGAGGATCATTTCGTCAGCAATAAAAATATTGATGCTTACTATTCGGGTTAGGTCCAAAAATGTACTTATTTAATGGGTTTTATTTCAACTTAACTAACATTCTATCCGTATGATTTTTTATCTATCTATAGCTATTTCCACATAAAAAAGATGACATTTCGTGAATTGCTTTCCCGATTTCTTAATGCTTTCGTTTTTTTTAAACCATAATGTGTCTGCAATGCTTGGTCATTGCTTCCACTCAAAATAATTATTGTCTCGAAAAATTGCTCGTCTTCAAAATCATGTGGTTGATTTTCACAAGTTATTAACGTTACCGATTTTCATGGCATATTTTTTATAGGAAACTGCATTTCCGCTGTATAATTAATATAAATGTTTGCCTTCAAGCAAACAACATTCAAAGCTTGTAAAAATGAATCAGAATGTACGCGCTGTACCCTGCCTGTAACCTGCTGTGACGTAAAAATGTATCATTGCAAATTATCGAGATTTAATTGATTTACGTATACGGTCTGATTGTTGTATGGAATAGTTAATAAGGTTTAGAAATGGGAGCTTACATTTTTGGCAGAATCATATACTACGTCAAAAAACCAATTTTACGTTTGCCCAACACACTTAATTTTTTTTCATTACCTTTCGGCAATATTGTACGAAGTAATTTCGATTTTTCTTTTTTCTAGCACAAACAAATTTATTACGATATATTCGTCACGGGAACATGAACGATATCATAGACATCGTTATGGAAGAGAGATTATTGTTCCGATCTCTGTTTTAATTGAAAATATAATCACTTGTAAACGTAATTGAAACTTTGAGCTTTAAATTTGGAATATCTGTCATTTTTTTTTGTCATAATTTCAATGACATTTTAAACTTGTGTGCGGCGCCATTTCCGAAAAAAAACTATCCATCGTGTCGTGCATTTTATCGGATATTGATTCACGTACTCGCGTATGCGCGTATAGCACGTCAATTAATGAATCAGAATTATCCGCGTCGCTGGATAGGTCAGAGAGGTCTAGTTAACTGGCCGGCAAGGTCGTTTGATTGAACACCATTGCATTTTTATTTATAGGACCCGCTTGAAGAAAATATTTATCACGATCGTCCAACCACTCCAAAAAATATAAACGAGCGAATCCAAAATGCCGGTCGCGATATCCGCCCAGAGGATTTATTATTAACACATCGATATTTTACAACCCGCGTTGATACAAGTGTTTGGAAATGGAAGGCCATCACTTTGAGCATTCATTATAATTTATTTACTTTATTCGTTACAAATAAAAATCATAATTATTTCGTCAATATTTCCGAGTGTAATAATTTAATAAATAAAAGTTTTAGACAAAAGTTAATTGCTATTTATAGTTGGAATATTTTGCCATAAAAATATAGTTTCGGATCTTGAAAAAAGAAAGCTGACCTTGAAATCACTCCGAGGACGTCTGGCAAATGAAAAGCGAATCGTGTAATTTTTCTCGTCCTTTCAATTCTCGCCGAGTGTTTTAGCAATTTTTGTTTTTCTCCTTCGGTTTCGAGTTATTTCGATATCTTACTGTAAATAGGATACAAAAAATTAAATAATTTACAAAATTTACAAATAGAATTTTTTGCGTGATATCCTACGAATATAACCGCATATTGTTATAAATGTTATTACTGTTTAATACATAGCTTATAACAGTGAATTATAGCTGGGTCTCGTTGGCTAAATTTCGATGTTTTGACATCTCCATAATTAAACTTAAAAGTAGGTTCTGCTTGGGGATTATCAACACAACAAAAGCGGAGACCTCACGGTCCTTGTGCGTCAAAATAGGATTAAAATTATCAACAATTTATGTTATGCATCGTCAGCTATATTTTTTTTATCCCTAACGTTTGATGGTGTTAGGGAATCCCGAAAGTATTTAACATACATTTGGCTATAACCCTTGATTTGCACTATTCCACCATCAAACGAAGGATAATATTTCGATATTCAATCGTTATAGGAAAGTTTAGGCATTCCATATCCGGTAGCTTACGCTGACCAAATGCTGCCGTAGAATAGGAGACAGCTCATGCAATCCAACAATGTATTCGATAATAAAAGAGAGATAAATGATCTGTCGATGTGAGTTTGTTTGTGTCACCTTGCGAGTAAGCGTTATGTAAAAATAGCGATATCTCGATTAATTAAGGGATAATTGAGGCAGAGATTCGCCTTAATGGTGCTATGTAGATAAGACATAATCTAGAAGAGTCATATTCCAAAAAAGTGCCTATGCAAAGATTTGCAGCGTGTGGTGGCCTAATCAAATAGCATTGTATACATTTGTGTATTTTTATTTAATAAACATATTCGACGATAAAAGAAGAGAAAAAAATAAGATCCCTGGATTTGTATACAGCTACCAGCCTCTTCCTGAGGATGTTTTGAAAGCTATCAAGCCTATCTATGAAGAACTTTGGAAGAAAGAATTGCTTGAAAAATTCGTAGGCAGATTCACGCAGAAATGAACGAGAGTTATAATCAACTCCTCTGGAAAATCCGCCCGAAGTATATTCCTGGAGGTGTACTACCGGTCCAAGTTGTAGCTTACACATCTGCCTGCATTTGCAATGAGGGTAATATTTTGAAGATTTGCAAAACATTGAGGGTACCCGGCGGCCCTCATGTCCATGAGTTCGTCTTGAATGATTATGAGAAGCGCGTGTCGATCGCTGAGCAGCGCGTGCAAGCGTCCTCTACGAAAGAGGGAAGGATGGCTCATAGGCAACATCAAGTCGACGTCCTCGAGGCTCCTGTAGATGCAGAAGAGAACTTTTATGGTCCTGGAATAGATGACTACATTTAAGTCCGAAAAAATTAATTTTATCCGCGAAAAACATAGACTTAAAACTTTAAGTGCGATTATCTCGGAAGTGTGTTTTTTGAAAAGTACCGTTGCGGTGAGTAAGGTTTCTCGAAGATAATTTCGCCGATCGATTCGAAATTTTCTCGCGCTTGTTTCTAATTACAATCGCCAGCTCGTGAACGAAAGGATTCGGACCAAAATTTCTATTTTTTTGGGAAAATCGTCGGCATTTTTTTAGCATTGAAAATGCTTTTAAAGGTGTATATAGAGGGTCTGATTTAGCGATATGTCACACGAAACTAACGCTACCCCCACTCCACTACCGCTGTGTTGTAGCAGGATGGGGGGAGCTGCGACATGCTAAATGCATGTGATTTGTTGAAAAATGCTGCATTACATGTAGAGTAGTCATTTGTGGTTACAAGTTGTAAGTTTCAACTTTGGTGTGTACATTACAATGTTCGTGGGTTTGGGTTTGTTGGGATTTGTTGGGGTTTGTTGGAGTTTGTTGGAGTTTGTTGGGGTTTGTTGATGTTTGTTGAAGTTTGTTGGGGTTTATTTGGGTTTGTTGGGTTTGTCGAGGTTTGTTGCGGTTTGTTGCAGTTTGCTGGAGTTTGTTGGGGTTTGTTGGGGTTCGTTGAGGTTTGTTTGGGTGTATTGGAGTTTTTTGGGGTTTGTTGAGATTTGTTGGAGTTTGTTGGGGTTTGTTGGGGTTTGTTGAGGTTTGTTGGGGTTTGTTGGGGTTTGTTGAGGTTTGTTGAGGTTTGTTGGGGTTTGTCGAGGTATGTTAGGGTTTGTTGAGGTTTTTTTTGGGTTTTGTTGAGGTTTGTTGGAGTGTGTTGAGGTTTCTTGGGGCTTGTTGAGGTTTGTTGAGTTTGTTGAGGTTTGTTGGGTTTGTTGCGGTTTGTTTGGGTTTGTTTGTTCGTTTGGCTTTGTTTGGTTTGGTTTGGATGGATGGATAGTGAGGATGTGAGAATGTGAGTGAGAGAGTGCGGGGATGAGAGAGTGAGGGAGCAACTCATATTATTTAAATGTACTTTTTTTATCACCCGAAAAGTCTGATTGAATTTTCAATGCCATGAAATAGTTGCACTTTGTACAATATCTGTAGATGTTTAATAAAAATTTCGCTCAACCCTTCGTTCGCGATCTCTGTATAGGAATATACTAATGAGATCTTTCTCAGTGGTTTTTTAATTTTAGATAAGCTGTTCCAGAATTATCATGGTTACCACAATTTATGATAAAAAGAAGGTGTTTTGGAGCAACTGCCACATTTACCTCAGTTGTCAAGATTTTCTCATTTAAAAATGGAAACAAGTACCTCAGAACGTGTACTAATCGATACTCTTTAGTATATTACAATAAAATTTTGCTAACATGGCTAAAAAAATCATGAAGATCCCTTCATTTTCCCGAGCACAAGTAGATATGACCCGTTAAGTGAGTCGCAAAGGTAGCCGGTTAAGTTATAGAAACAAATGTTACGTGCATGTCAACGTATAAAGTCTTTTCTATCCTGAATGCACGTAAAATTTCAATCAATAATCCCAACGTCGAAACACTCGTGAAGATACATTGGGGAACTTGTGAAGCACCCGTTCAAATAACCGTTCTGGAAAAAGTTAATGTATATTTGCATACCCAAGTCTTTGATCGTTAGTATTGTTGATGTCAAGTCCAATGTATAATTAGGACCAAAAAATCCATCTACACGTTAGTTGCAATGCATATATATGACATGTATAGACCATTCCGCAAAACAGGCGTCATAACCAGACATCTCTATAAATGTGACGGTGATATCGAGAAGAGATCGTCCATTGCGCTTACGGCGTTGCGAGAATAGCGCAGGGAACGGTTGGCAGAAGCGAAACGGGCCAACCCGAGCAACAACTCAGCTGGAAAGTCGAGAAATCCTGGGGGCATATATCGAAGAGAGAAAGATATAGGGAAAGGAGTGAGAGAAGGAGCGAGGGAGAGAAACGGCGAGTGAGAGAAGAAAACAGCAGCCTTATAAAGTAGCCTGGCTACGATTTAATCCGAAATTTATTTCCTCCATTAGTAAGGGCTTGTCTCGACGAGCGAGCGTGAGTGAGAGGCTGACGGAGACGGTCCTCGGTCTCGTGGGAGCGTCGGAATGCAAGCCGCCGTTGCCATCACCGCGATGCAGCATGCCGAGAACACAGGCTATGTTGGATCGGTCCATCTCACCCCGTCCCCCGCAACGACAGCCAGAGAGAAGGAGATGCAAGAGATCGAGTCAGGGGGGACGACAAAGATCCCGCACACCACTAGATTATGACTCCTATATCGCCATCTTTATTACATCCGAACCGGCCCGGTATCCGCGCTCGCGTGGTCACGTTTGACAGGCGCGTCTCTTCTTTTTTATCTCAAATGTCCTCTTTCTCTTCTCTGTTCCCTTCTCCTGTTCCTTCGATACGAGTTACAGCCGCCCGTGCTCGTCCTGTCCTTGTCTTTCCGCACACCTCACCTTGTGCGATCTTTCGTTCTGCTTTTTTGGGATTTTTTTTCTCCGTATTCTGTTCATCTTGATTTTCTGTTTGTTAAGCTTTTCGAAGCTCACTTCTATAGCGTTTTGGATGACTTTTGAGAGTCTTCGGGCCAGGTACTCCGTCGGAGGAAAAATGAATGACGTGCACGAATCAAGTGAAAAAGTTATAGCGAGCTTACCATTAGGCTGATTGCATGTTTCACAGATGAATGCTATCTTTCTGCAAAACTATATGAAACGCAGAGCAGGCTACCTGTGCAAAAATATTGTCATGGATACAGTTAGATTCGGACTAGGATCTTGGTTTCTCAATCGGGATCCAGCCGGACATCGCATCGGATTCGGGAGCGAAATGTAACGTTTGCAAATCGGATTCCAGCCAAGGTCCTAATCGGGAACTATTAAGGACTCTAGTCAGAATTCAAATAGAAACTTTGCATAGGATCCAGGCTAGAATCCCCAGCTTCTAGAACAAGATTCAGTTCGATATCGAATCGAATCCCAGGCGTGAATGTAAAAATGACCAGGCGATACCGATCCGTTTCAGCTGGAGACGCTGGACGTTTGCTGAAATCATTCATTCACGGATCTGAAAATGATTAGGTAAAAATTGGTGCTACAGTATAACTGTCGAAACTTATATATTTTAATAACAGAAATTCGAGCAAAATTCTTTACATTTAACAAAAATTTTCGAAAAAAAACAATTTATAGACCTTGAAAGACTTATATTTCTTGGAGAAAAGTGATATAGGTTATTTATTCTAAGTAATTATATTTTAATGAAATGGAGTTCGTTCGAACTAAGAAAATATGTATTCAATTTTCTAAGAAAAATGTATTTAATACGTATTTGGAAAACGTATTTCAAATTCTTGTCACCACGTCTCCGCCTTGTGATACGTAGTGGGCGCCATCTGGACTCCGATAAGGATACGTCTTCTTCTAATTTTTTCTTTCAGTTTATAATAAGTTCGAATCAGCAACGAATTATTTACTTTCATCCTTGCTTAGGTAAAGATTAACCGATCATTTTCGTTAGATATCACCTAGAATTAAACAAAGAATCATCGATCACAACCTCAAGTTCGTACTTGAGTGAGCAAGCGAACGAGAAAACTCGGACAGATATTTATTACGTATACGAGTCAAGAGAAATCGTCTTCATTACATCTAAGAAAAATACTTGAACATTACTATCACCGCTTCGTAAACAGATTAGATTTGTACACGCGACGGGATTGAGGTGAGATAGTGAAAAAAAGAAAAGGAGACACGGGGGAAAAAGGGCGAAGAGGGCGCACGTTCTCGCTCTCGTTACGAAGGAAAAAGTGAGAACGGAGAGAAGAGAAGCAACACGCACTGTGGTCCATCGTGTAAGGATGAGGGATGAGAGCGCATTACGTAGGTCGTAGACTGAGGCGCTGCGTAAGATACGCATCGCATCGCCCCGTTCACGGACAAATTGGCCTCTCCTCTCGTCTTCTTCCTCCTTGTTTCCCTTCTCGCTTTCTCCTTCGATGCCTGTGTTCCTCCTTCGGTGGTTTTGTTCGAACGCCCTGCTCCTCCGAGAGGGAGAGGCACACACGGGAAGTTTACGTGGCACGTTACACTCGAGGGAAGGGGTTTGATGTCTCAGTCACTCGAAAGCAGGACTTCCACAGAATTCAAGCATGGATTCTCTGGCCTCCAAACTTCCGTCCCTATACGTGATGGCTTAACCCTTTCAGAAGTCAGAGCGAAACCGGATTAGGTTACGATGAACGAATCACCTACTGACAGAATCGTAACTCTTGAGGGTCAAGTATCGTCGATTGAATACGGAAAATTTGCCAATGTGCATATAAACCAGACGATCCTCTTGACAGGCCGATCAAGTGATCGATCGCTTTAAACATGCATGGTCACTAGAGATAAAAATAAACCGAGTTTCCGAATTTTAGCTGAATGCTTGATCGAAGGTTCTTTCTGCTTTTCCACATTCTTTATACGCAACCGCAAAGATGATAATAATAACGTGAATCATAAATATGCTCATATTCTTTAATTATTCCGTACAACTATTTTTATCATGTAGTGCTAGTGTCACGCATACCATAAATATGATTAAAACCAATAAAACGAAATAGTTTTGATTTTGTTCGTTAAAAATACTTTTTTGGAATTTATTTCTCCATCCTTTTTATTACCATTTGATTTCATAAGTTTATTCATTATTCTATATCTTACAATGTTTCAATCACATCATTTTAATCCAAATTGGATCGATTCAGATAGTAGGACAATTGTTAGAAAATCATTCAATTGACAATTGAATGCGATGTGAAACTATACATGAGATAGTATAAAATAATTTTTAAACTACGTTGCATTCTGGAAATCGGAAATTTAATTAGATGTGTCTGTAATTTTTGTCAACACCAGCCACAAAATAACCATAAGCAAAGTGCAATAAACATTGAGGCCACGAACAGAGTTCGGTTTAATCTTTGAAGTGACAGTTGAACCTCTTGAAATAAAGTCAAGGAAGTGAAAGAGATCAAATCTCTATTTCGGCTAACTGTCAAGATGTATAAACGTACGGTTAATGAGAGGATGGTATGACGCGATGATCCTAAAGATCTATCATTTATCTTCCACCAGCCCGGTGAATATTGATTCTTACAGTGAGCAAAAAATATACATATAACGATATTAAACAATATGCGCAATAAAAGTTTTGTGGTCAGGTCTCGCTTGTACACGATCATTATTGTACTCCTGCATTGTACGGACTGATTACTTGAACAGTGCGGATGATCGACAAACATATGAGTTAGACACGTTCGTGTTCGACTATCTTTGGAATTAAAATTTTGGTAAATAATTTGAAAAATACTTTTAAGTTGTAACGAGTAATCATTACGAAAATTCAACCAATTGACCATTTAAATGTTCAAAGACATTTTAGATTGCCATTCTGAATGGTGAAGGTAAATAATAAAGCAGGGATGACACGGCTAGTTTTGGAAGTTTCGAGTTAGCAATATACTGAATGGATGGACGAGTAATATTTTTATAAGCGTTCCATGAACTTCAAAAAACCGCGCGTACCGATCGCTATGTTCTACAATTTTTGTACTGTTTCCTTTCAGATTAATGTTAATGTCTATCTGAAAGAAATCCTGCAAGATAATGCAGAAAAAACTAAGAGGAACTGCTAGCATTTTAGATACGTGGCGGATCAATGTTCTTACAATTCCATAGCTTGCTGATCAATGTCGCTCGAATTTCCCTTCATTGGTGGCCACTTAGCATTGATTTTTCCGCTTGGTGACGTACGGACCCGACTCCTAGAGGGCAGAAAACACTGTTGATGATTCGACGTGCAAATTAGTCAGTTGACCTCTCATATTGCCTTAAGGTGAATACTCTATGTTGCAAATACAGCTCTTTATTTCTCAAATAGCGTCGTCGTATTGAAATAAATGTGTAGATTAGCAACTTGCCCATTACATTCTCATCATTTTATTTCGTTTACAAAGCTTCCTCTTTGACAAAGTTTGTTGTTCAATTCTGATTTCTTCGTGGAAGAAGTTTCATAAAATATATCACATTATGGAAAGCAATGTGCAAGTATCCAAATTATGAGCTTCATTCTAAACTCTATATAGATCTTTTTTTTAATATCACATTTCATACAAGCTCAACCTTATTATCGGTTCCCGGAAAATTTAATCTCGATAATATTTGAATGAAACATCATTTCTGTAGCAAAACTACGTAAGATACCTCAAAATTCGGGTCAGTTATAGCAGAAACATTTTTTGGATAATTGGGAAACTATAAGATCTACACCCCCTAAGCGATTCTACAGAAATTCAATCCCGAGAGTTCACGAATGATAACTCGTTCATAAGGAAATAATTACTCTGTTACCAAAAAATGTATTCAAGTAACAGAATTAATTAGAAAACTGTAAACACATATATACGCACATTCGTCCCGCAAGATTTGTACCGTATAAATTAATTGTGCTTTATTATAGAAGATATGTTCCCAATTAGACGATCCATAAAAAAATATGTACAGCTCGATCAACGGCCTTATGGGTCAAAGCCAATCCAGCTCTTAAAACAAGGCTAATTATAAGAAACTTTTTTAATGAGTACAATGAAGGCAGTCAACAATGCCATTGTGTATTTCACCAAAATTTGATTCCTCCACTCACCATGCAGTTAGCTTAGGACCTTTCATAGATATACTCTCGACCCGAAAACCACCACTACACTAAGAATCAGCAACAAAATATAAAGACTTCCGAAAAGAAGTTTCAATGAATATTCTATGGAAAAATAAACAAGACGTACGACGTGCCTAGGACGTGCCTAGAATAAGAACGAGACGTTCTTATTCTAGGCGAGACAATGCGCGCGCTACAATAAAGCGATGCAAATATTAACAAACTAGATACGAAGAAAAGGTAACGGTAGCATTGCCCGGACGGTTAAGAGCATCCCTAAATTTTAGTATTTATCAGTCATTTAAGGACCATTTTTTTTAGAAAGTGACTGGAAGTGACCTCAAGCCCATAAGTTCTAGTTTTCAAAACACATGCATCAACTGCCGGAAATTTAAATATTTTAATTTTCACGCATTCAAATATTGAATGCAAATGTAATTTTCACGCATTCAAACCGCAAATGTAACGATTTCCGGACAGCTTTTAGTGTCACGTCCCTGTGTTCGGACACTATCATATCCCAATTTTTAGATACGTCCCTATAACCGACCGCTATGGGGTCCTAGTTTCGGACATCCAGATATTAATTCTTATAATTACAAGGTTTGAATTAGATAGGTACTTAAGATCTCTTTTATTCATCCATATCCCAATAATAAGTAGCACGAAATGTATTTGTATAACAAAATAGACGTTTAATAAATGCTGTGTAACCTCGCGAAAAGCCAGCCACATAACCTCAAACATTGTTTGCGTTGCGGCTAGTTACGTTATATTCAATAATTTATGTATTACATTATCTGAATATGGGACACATGTACTTATCAATTGAGTTTCTCTTCTTTTTTTTGCGAAAATTACGAACTAATTAAGTAATAAGCACTTTCATAAGTAATTTATCACGAGGTACGCAGCGAAACGAAACAGATAGCGCTTAGCGTCCGTTGATTCGGTCTCTGCGGCTACGTGCTCTCGTACCAGTAATCGGACATAAGATTCGGCCGTGGTACATGCGTATGATGGATGTCCCAATTAATGAGACACCGAAATAATTATACCAAACCTTGTTGAAACTTAAGGTTAAACTTATACTTATTAATAAATGAGGTTTATTATGAGATGAGTTTTATTGCCGGGTTGAGGCATTGGGCAAAGGATGTTATTATTTGCCGCTGGGTATCAACAAATAATCAAAAGCTAAATAGGATACAAGTGCCACTTTTCGTTAACTGTCGATTCTATTACTTGAAATATTCGAACTACTGTCCGAACAATGGAATCCGTCTAAACATTGGTACCGTCACCTTATACCCTCCGATAATTAGATGTTCTTCCGAGTGAAAGACCATTTAAAATTTATTTCGACTACTTTTGGGAATTTCACATATGAAAACGATATTGAGAAACAAACAAAGGAAAAGTAAGCATTTCGGAAGTCGTTGAACCACGTTTAGCTATTTATTTTCCGGCTTGAATCTTTACGAGGATTTTTAAGAATCCGAAGTCATAAAATGTTTTTCATACAACACGAACCAAAAAAATTAAGGTCAAAATATTGACCCCCTAACACACTTGTTTTCGGACAATGTTGTTCGTGACTTTTTTCGAAGTTTTAGAACATTCTGCACATGTCTGCATTAAAGTCTCGAAAACGAGGTACTTATTTTTCAAGATAACAAAGCCTCCTCTATGAGAAAACATAAGAAACACACAGGATTGTCGTGACCAGAATCAATCGATAATTCGATCGCCGTGGTTAGGTGCGTATACGTTTCAGGCGAGTGTATAGCGACGATTTAATGATCCACACTACGCTAACCGCAGGCACGCTGGATACGTTATTGCTGTTTAAGTTCTCTTCCAAGAGGTACACTCGTTTCCACCTGCATGCATAATGTTATACGCTGTACGTGCACCAACTTACACTTATAATGTACGTAGTCCTGTAACGCATACAGGTACAAGAACACTCGCAATAAATCAGATTCCCGTGAGATAGCCGGTGCTAGCTGTGCTTGTCTCCGTTGAGTTTTATCGGGCGTACCGGCGCCGCGTGCTAATTAAACTGACGTGAAATAATCGCGCTCGTTTCACGATTGATCGTTGATCGGTCACGTCCCCGAGTTCCTCTTTTCCCTTTACACCGGATTCTACCGCATGTGTTCTTTTTTTCTTCTTTTTTTTAAGTTTTCGATGGCCTGGTTATGCGCTTTTATCCGTGCTGGACGCTACTCCCTCCCTTTTTCTCCAATCTGCCCCGTTCCTCCGTCGCTTCGAGATCATTGAGATCGCCATTCTCGAAACTCCATATCTCGATCGGGCCCTCACTTCCAAAGCCAATGGATTTGATTAAAAACAGTATTTGATTACCATAAGGATACAATGTTTTTTTTTATTTTTATTTTTAAAGCCTTTAATTGTTAATTTGCAAGACTACGTCGTTGATTTTTTTATGGAATGTGTAATAAGTCTTACAAAACTTAAGCACCGAGAAATTTCGATACTTAAAATGTGCTCAGGGAAAAACAAGATTCCGTGAGATGTAACCAAAAATTATGTTCTAAAAAGGAGACCTCTTTCGAATGTTTTGATAATATTGGAAAAAATACATGTAGTATATAATGATTTAATATTTTCTATTAAATCAATTTCGTATAATTGAGCCAATTTTTTGAGTCACTCTTTAGGGGGAAAGTGCATAGCAATGTACTGCATCGGAAATGGACGTATAAAATGTATACACATTTTAATAACAATATTACCTTGTATTTGAACCCATAGGTTTTGAAAAATCTTTTTAAAAAAGTATTTTTTTATTGCCAAGGAACTGAAAAGTTTTATGTAAAAGTCTTTTTTCAAAGCGTGTCATTTAAAAAAATCATTAACGCACACCGTATTAATGTTAATAATAACAATTAGATCGACATGTAATTTAGCGTAGCAACGCTTATAGTTTACTGCCCTGGTAAAGTTATTGATTTAGTAATTAAAGGCAGCTACTGCCAATGCTGAAGAATATCGTGACTGGTCGGTAAGTTACTGAATGGCTGAATTTTCATGTATCATAAATTTAATGGCGTTTTTTCTCAGAATTGTTTTTTAAAATTAACGTGAGCAATAACTCAAAAATTAATTGATCGAACCCGCTCAAATTAAACTTTTTAAATTTAAGAATTTGCACACACTTTAATGACGACATTACCTTGCATTTGAACATATAGGTTTTAAAAAATCTTTTTAAAAATTATTTTTTTATTGCCGAATAACTGAAAACTTTATGTGAAACTCAAAGTATTTTTTCGAAACATGCCATTTAAAAAAAATCATTGGAAAACACCGTATCAATGTTAATAATAACAACACATTTAACCGTTTCGTTTTAGATCTATACAACAGAAGCTAAAAGAAGAGTGGTAAAATACTGTTCTACAACTCACGGAACAGACTTCCCAGAAAATATTTCCATTTCTCTGCTATTTTTAACTATCCAGTAAAAAAATACGCTGTAATAATTAGCAGTATCAATAAATAACGCTCCAAGTTTCAGAATTGTCGAACAAAGCGTTCTTTTTCTTAATATTAAAAATTTATATATTTTCAGCTGTCTAAAGGTACCCCATAATGTTATTATTTGTTAACAAAAAACAAATTCATTTTTTCGTAGCTTATCTGTACGAACGGGGTCCCTCCCTCTGTGCATGACCCACTTTACATCATCTTGATAAATAAATTCATGAGGTTTTTCGAAAGCATGAAAAGATACTGCATTACGTTTTTAGCTTCTTCAAAATGCAATTACACATTGCAGATACTTGCAACGTGCTTGCAGAGCGAAGCTATCGGTATCGGAGGCGTTTAGGGTTCATGGACTCCTCTGTATTCATGGCACATACGATCGTCGGGATATGGATAATTACATAGACTCCGTAGGATGGATGCGTGTCGGGCGGGACCACGGCATCGCATGTCGGTCCGAGTTGTATCACGCCTACAAAGATCCAAACACTCTCGACTTATACCCTATTGTCCATGGTCCGTATGGTTCCGGCTATCGCAGACGGAGCTTAAGTAACCATAGATCTTCTAGGGATGGTCCCGTGTAAATGGAACGCGAAGGAAGAACGAATCGATAACAATATTTCACTTACACGTATGAATGTTCCTTCGTGTGTTCAAATTGCAATTGCATAATCTAATGATAACGTTTGTTTCACTATTTCTTCGTAACATAATTGCAGGATCGGACAATCGGAAATATTCTATTCAATACGAAACGAGATACTACGATTGTTTAGCGATAAGATGTGCACAAAGTCCGGTATCCTTATAAGAGTCTGAAAAAAAAACCGAAACATTGTTTTGATCATTGCGACGAC
This sequence comes from Ophion ventricosus, assembly GCA_963932345.1. Taxonomy (NCBI): domain Eukaryota; kingdom Metazoa; phylum Arthropoda; class Insecta; order Hymenoptera; family Ichneumonidae; genus Ophion; species Ophion ventricosus. The sequence continues at coordinate 6,236,830 of OZ010712.1, read as the reverse complement.
TCTTCTTTGCTTGATATCTTATGCAATAGCAGTATGCCGAAAATTATTACGGTATGTACAAGAAATTATCAAAAGGTCGAATTTTTATGCTAGCCCTAAATTTTACAACTCGCGAAGGGTCATGAAGTACAATAATTTTAAAAATCAGCATACGTGCAAACTCGTAAAATCACGATTTTATTGGTTTAGTTTATTTATCGATTTTCTTTATTCATTGGATGTGCCATATTTATTCAATACGAAAATATACTCCACCGCTTAGATGGTAAAATATTGATCGGTAATCGATCGATTGGATCTAATATGTGTTACTCCTGATTATGAGAGGAATGCGTTTCAATAATGTGTATTTATAAATTATACAAGTGAAATTAATGAGTGTATTATATTTCGCCGTCTCGTCCTCTAGATCATACGTGTATAGTAACGTTGTTACTGCTAGAATATCCACAGTCCATTCAAAGAAAGGAAGCGACGTGGCGCCCTCTCCCGCTCTACCTTATTAGGCCCTGTCTGTCGCACCTATCCGCCATTACGTTTTTCTGTGCGAAAGAATTCACACGTCCGTAAACGGTTAAAAAATTTCCGGTTAATAAAGTAAGTTTTTTCGGAAATTATCACCATGCCATCACCCACAAGGAGACACCGGAGTAATAGAAAAAGGAAAAGGAGCCGCAGTGGGAGTTCGTCCGACCTTTTGGAGAAAATAGAGGCATTGGTAAAACGCAAACGTTTTTCCCGCAGACCACGATCCTCGACAAGAGATCGATCGCATACGTCTCGACAAGAGCGTTACGGGCGAAAGCTATCCCATGACTACGATAGAATTTCCCCAACACGGGGAAAGCATCGTAATGACTCGAAAACTGATCAACCCCCAACAGGAAAGGGTTGGAATCAGCGTGATACATCTTACGAAAGTCAATACACGTCATATTCGTCACAAAGCCGCTCGGGATCATGTGACAGGAACTTACAGCGCAAACGTAGTTTCAGCCGCTCGTCGACAGATGAATCTGTAGCGATCGAGAGCGACAAGCGTACACGTTACCGACTTCAGTCTCGTGAAGTTTCATCCGATATAGAGAAGACAGCACGACAAAAATCGGTCACAAAGGACGACAAAAATTGTAACCCTGAGGCAGCAGAAAAAATTGACCCCTCGACACTCGATTTACTGGGTGACGATCCAACTAAAGACGATACGGTGGGACCGGATATTCTTCCAGAAATCGCCGATAGATGGAATAAAATATTCCAAGTAGGTTTGGACAAAGATGCAAGAAAAGAACTCGTCAAGAAGTACCCAGCGAGCGGAAATTGTACGTTCATGAAAGCACCAGCAATGAACCCCGAGATAAAATCGGCCTTGAGTTCGTCGGCCATCAAGTCAGATTATTTTCAGTCTCTTTTCCAAACCCAACTCGGTGCAGCAATCGGCGCTGTAGGTTCCGCACTGACAGAGCTCGTCAAACTTGAGAACAAGGCGGCCGATAAAGAAATAATCTCTCTAATTTCTACGATCAGCAACGCGGGAAGAGTCATGGTCGACCTCCATCACGGAATGTCAATGGCCAGAAGATATGCGGTTGTGCCAGGATTGAACCCGTTGGTCAAGACGGTTGCCGAGGAGTGCCCTGTGGACTCCTTACTATTCGGGAAAGAGTTCACTGAAAAAATGAAATCTGCCCAATCGATAGAAAATGGGAAAAAGACGTTTACAAAGCCCGTCTCAAAAAATCCAGAACCAAAACCGTCTACTTCATCTGGTCAGAGGTGGGGGAAAAACAACCCATCATCGGGAAACTGGAGAGGCCCTCCCCGGAAGAATTTCAAGAACAACCATCACCAGGGAGGGCAACGATCGAGATAGTCAGAGCGGACCCGCCAGGGAAAACGCTAGGGGTAATGATGCTTGCTGGAAGACTTAAAAAATTTGTCCATGCATGCCTATCTATAACATCAAATCGTGACATAATTCAGACGGTTTTAGGATATAAAATTCCCTTTGCATCTCGGGTATTCCAAAATCGAATCCCAGTCGAGCCAGTTCTTTCTCGTGAAGAGAAAATGTCACTCAAAAATGTTATTGCCGAGTTAGTTGACAAAGGCGCAGTTTCGACTTGCGAGCCCGTTACAAATCAATTTCTGTCGCCGTACTTCACGGTGGATAAGCCAAATGAGGATAAGCGATTTATTCTGAATCTTCGATCATTAAACGAGTTTATAGTCGCTCCTCACTTTAAAATGGAGAACATGAAAGTAGTGTCAAAATTACTCTTCCACCGATGCTTTATGACGACAATAGATTTAAAAGACTCGTATTTTTTTATTCCCATAGTGAAAGAACATAAAAAATACTTGCGATTCATATTTGATCGAAAAATATTCGAATTCAATTGTATGCCATTCGGGTTGTGTACCGCTCCATACACTTTCACGAAACTGTTAAAACCAGTTGTACATGCTTTAAGATCTAAAGGAGTGATATTGGCGATGTACTTAGACGACACTCATTATGGACACGTCAAGTCAAGCATGCTCACAAGTAACGACACAAGCTAAAGAATTGCTCGAGACATTAGGTTTTGTACTCAATCTTAAAAAATGCCAATTGAATCCGTCCAGACAATGCGAGTTTTTGGGCTTCGTTCTGGATAGCGTCGATCTTTGCATAAGACTAACGAATAAAAAGAAACAAAATATTCTCGACATAGCTCAAAAGTACCACAAAAAGAAAAAATGCAAGATACGAGAATTTGCTGGTCTTGTTGGAAAACTAGTTGCCGCGTGTCCTGCTGTTAAATATGGCCAGGTATATGTTAAGGGTCTAGAGCGTGAAAAGTTTTTAGCATTAATGTATAATGACGATAGTTACAAGAAAAATATGAGCATATCGTCAAACGCTAAGACAGACATCGAGTGGTGGATAAATAACATTCCAAACGCCTCATGTCTTATCCGTACATCGGGCTACAGCTTAGAAATTTTTATTGACGCATCCATGACAGGTTGGGGCGCTTTTTGTAATGGGAAAAAAGCACACGGTTGGTGGACGTCCGAACAGCAAGACGAGCACATAAATTTTCTCGAACTACAAGCAGTGTATAATGGCCTCAAGTGCTTTGCAAAAGATACGCAATCATGTGACATTCTCTTGAGAGTCGACAATACGACTGCAGTTGCGTATATTAACAAGTTTGGGAGCGTTCAATTTCCAAAACTGGCAAATCTCAGTAAAGAAATCTGGCAATGGTGCGAATCCCGTAATCTCTGGCTATTCGCATCATACATAAAGTCAAAAGATAATACAGAGGCCGACCGCGAATCACGAAGTCTTCCCAAAGAAACCGAGTGGGAATTAGTCGATTGGGCCTTTAGACGAATCGAAAAAGCGTTTGGCATGTTCGATATTGATTTATTCGCATCCAGCAGAAATGCGAAAGTTTCGCGATTCGTGTCATGGCATATGGACCCCGAATCAATAGCCGTAGACGCGTTTACCATATCCTGGTCTGAACAATATTTTTATGCCTTTCCGCCTTTTTCGATCATACTGCGTACCTTACGAAAAATCATAAACGACAACGCGAAGGGCGTAGTAGTGGTTCCGAACTGGCCGACCCAAAGTTGGTTTCCGTTACTTAAGAAATTAATAGTATCCAAACCGATCTTATTCAAACCTCACGAAGAACTGTTATCGGGACCTTACAGCGAACCTCATCCACTATCGAAGACGCTTACACTGGTTGCAGCGCGGCTATCAGCGAAGCATTCCGGATGAAGGGTGTGCCAGAATCAGCGCAACCAATAATTCTCGCATCATTATCCGATAGCACTCGGAAACAATACGATGTAACGTACAAACTATGGTGGGAGTTTTGTCGGGAAACCGAAATCTCGCCGTATCGAGCGTCAGTATCGCAAGTTCTCGAATTTTTGGCAATGCGATTTGGAAAGACTAAGTCATACAACACGATGAATTGCCATCGCTCGGCGCTATCGTTGATATGAATTGAAAAAATTGGTACTGACGAGCGAGTAAAAAGATTTTTTAAGGGTGTTGCTAATAAGACGCCCCAAAAGCCAAAATACGCAGCTACATGGGATCCTCAATGTGTCCTCGATCATTTGCAAAACTTCGGCACAAATGAACAAATGCCTCTTGCAAAATTAACTGTCAAACTTGTAACGCTTCTCGCGTTGATAACCGCCCAGCGAGTTCAAACACTCTCACTGATTCGAGTTGAAAATATCTCTGTCATAAATAATGTAGTACAAATTCATATAACGGACCGCCTGAAAACATCAGGTCGTAATCGCAATCAACCACTCCTGATCGTACCCTTTCTTAACGAACAACCGCAACTATGTGTAGCTTCTACAATTTTGGTTTATATTGAGAGAACAAAACGTATTCGCCACGCAGAAGATACATTCCTGTTCATTACGTACAAAAAACCCTTTCATACGGCTACCTCGCAGACAATTAGTCGATGGATCAGAGAAACTATAAGTAAAAGCGGAGTTGATACTACAATTTTTACCGCGCATAGCACTAGACCTGCCGCAACATCTAAAGCGTTGAGAAAGGGAGTCAATATTGAACTAATTCGTCGAGCTGCTGGATGGACTCAAAATTCTGATGTGGTCACTAAATATTATAACCAACCTGTGATTCGATCACAAGACCTTGCGTCAGCAATTTTCGATAAAAATATTTAAAAAAAAAAAAAAAAAGTTTATAACAAAGATATGTTCAATGCACAATGTTTGTATTTGGAGTTTATAACTTAATGAATAAATAACATGAAACAATTCATCAATAAGCCGTTAAGCTCGCAACCTTCTTTAAACATCTACACGTATGATCTAGAGGACGAGACGGCGAAATATAATACTACGATTGAACGAACTTACCTTAAGTGAGGTTCGATCTGGATTATATGAGCCGTCTCGTCCGAATAGATCAGTCCCACCCGGATAACCCATACCCTTGTTGCGATCTGGGCTCTTTAAAAGTAATGGCGGATAGGTGCGACAGACAGGGCCTAATAAGGTAGAGCGGGAGAGGGCGCCACGTCGCTTCCTTTCTTTGAATGGACTGTGGATATTCTAGCAGTAACAACGTTACTATACACGTATGATCTATTCGGACGAGACGGCTCATATAATCCAGATCGAACCTCACTTAAGGTAAGTTCGTTCAATCGTAGTATTATTTCGCTACATTATTAGGCGGCGAGCTCTTATTGCTCGCAAGAAATATATAGCGTATGTATAGTCTGGACGATGCACGGCATATATGTATATTGCATACAATCACATATCGCAAAATAGCCGCCGTTCTTCCGAAGCTTATGCGCGCTTTCACACCCCGATAGAGCTGAAATAGACGAAAGATAAAGCTGCTCCGATATCGCCCAATGCAGATTACAAATGCCGTAATTATTTTCCGCTATAACAACGGCGACGTTCAGCCGGTCGTACTTTTTAATCCGTGGAATGGATTCCTTTGTAAATCGTTCAATCCATTCATTGGGAAGCCACATATTCTTCCTACAACCATTTTTTGTATTGAATAGTATTGAAATGTTTATAAGTTCATATATATCCAACTCCATCCAACGGACCGTGAGCTACAGAATGCCACTAACCGGTCACTGACCACCGACTGTCACCAAGCTACTGTTGATTACAAGATGCCACCCACCAACCATTGGATTCGGAATGTCATCAACAGAGCGTATGCTACAGAATGTCACTAGGTGACCGTTGGACATGGAAAGTTACCATCCGACCATTGATAACAGAATGTCTTCAACCGACCTTTGATTACAGAATGCTACCAGTCGACTATTGGGTACAAAATATCCTCAACCGGTCACTGATAACAGGCTGTTCCCAAGCGACTATTGAATACAAGATGCCACCCATCAAACATTGGATTCAGAATGTCACCAGATCGTAGGCTACACACCAGCTGACCGTTGGCTGCAGAATATCACCAACCGACTATTGATAATAGAATGCCATCAGACGGCCACTGATAACAGCCTGTCACCAACCGACCATTAATCACACAATGCCACCAATCGATCACTTACAATAGAATGTTGTCAAATGATCGGTGGAAGATAGGGTAATACTTGGGTAATATATAACGAGGTTTTGTGTAGTAGAATATAATGATAGTGCAGAGAAAATAGCCTTTCAATAATATGAAAATCGAACTCCCAGGCATATAATACTATATCGCTTGCAAGAAATTATATAATAAGAAACTTTAAAAATTCGTAACAAAAATATATAAAGGAGTGCAATAACTTACGAAACTTTAAATCGTTAGTCCAACTCCTTCACAATTTGTTTTATTAACATGTTGTCAAACACTTATTGTTGATCGACATCATGGTTAAACATACAATTCCAGATGGAGCGAACAATACGATAATAAATCAATGAAGTCCACGTTGGGGGCTGCTTCCACATCGTGTTAATGTAAAACGACGTTTTTCATATTTCTTAATTGTTCTGTGTTTTTGTGGAGATGAGGCAACCCCCGACATGGGCTATATTATTCATTTGGTATCGTACTGTTCCATTCCATCTAAAATTAAATGATTAGAATATGCTGTTGATCAAAGATATACGTTAAACATGATGTTAATCAAATTAATCCTAAGAAAGTTCGGATAACTATTGAACGCTTCGTAAGTCATTTTACTCTTTCATACATTTTTGTGACTTATTTTTGAAAAGTTGTCTTATAATATGATTTTTTGAAGCTTTTTTGCAAGCGATAGAGTTTAGGCAGTCAGGAGTATTTTTTCAAATATGCTTTTTGAGCCCATTTTTTTTAAAGTGTACACTTACCTGTAATAGCTTTAATTGTATTATTTCTCTTCTCCCCCAGCCATTCTTATCTTAATATATTGTTATGCTGAATGTACACGAAGAAAACACCGAACTTTTCGCCCACGTGCTTATGGACATTATAAATAATAATTGTGTATTATATATAGTCTTAATGGGAAAAGATGCTTTCTATCTCAATCATTCTTAAGGGGGGGGGGGGGATATATGCAGCGACAGCAAGGCGCAAAATTAGTTTCATGAAGAAGCTGAATGACTATTGTATGGCCCCGGAATTGCTGATTAGCCGGTAAGTTTCTAAAATCATTGAGTTTTTCGGACTGCGAAAATTAAAAAAACGTTACTTAAATACGTTACGTAAATTTAAAAAGTTACTTATACCTACTCGTTTATGAAAATCACTCTTAAGACGGAACGGTACCCCGGCTGCATCGGTATGGCAGATCAGGATAGTAGATACTCACGGATTTCCTAAACGGCTCTTCAGAATTTCACGAAATTTGACCAGACAATGTCAAATTGATAGACGAACGTCTTCTCATGAAATTTGTTGAATCAAAAACAAAAAAGTAGCTTGCATTACCATGCTGCAGCCGTGATAGAAATGATGTGAAATAAAAAGTTTAGCTCATGTCACAACTTGGAGGAGAGAAGAGCCGCGTAGCCATATTCAAAACACACATTTTGGCACCTGAATCATTTGATTCCATCACATATTTCAGGAAATCCGTGGGAATCTATAATTAGTTGGTATTTGTTGACGATTTCGAGCATATGTCGCACGAACTTCGTAGAGTTCAGTTCCCGCGAATTCCGGCGCTCAGGAGTGGCGCTCATGACGCATTCGACATATATCGGTGTCAGCTCGAACTCGATGAGCCGAGAAACTGACAGCTGAGGTTCCGTGTGGAGAAAGTGTAACAAATTTTCGTGTGTTATATAACAATCGATTTTTGAACAATCGAAAAAATCGATTTTTTTTGTGTCGTGAGAAGTCCAACGGAGTCGCGGACACTTTCATCGCGCGAGCCACCCAAGTGACGTTTTCGTCGAGATACGTCGAGGTTAGGTTTAATCAATTTCTGATTAAAATTTTTTTTTATTTATCCAGTAATACCTTAAATATATAAGTTATGAAAAGAATTAATATCTATTTAAGATTTTTTGGTCCAATCCGGAAAATAGGGTTGAAGTTTGCATCGTTGGAATGAACCGATATATTTTTCTTCATTTTTTTTATTCCTTTATTTTCATCATTATCCAAAGCCTTTTTGGCAAATCGAAGTTGTAAATTTCTGAAAAGAATTCTGAAAGAGTAAATGAAAGAATTAATTTTCGTTGCATTCCAACGATGCAAACTTCAACGTCATTCCGGAAAACAATGTGTACAGTGAGTGAGGAAGCTACCCTTCGCAGTGTGTTGTCTGCGCTTTGTAAGACATGCAAGCTCTTTGCGGATAATTTTGTGTCGCAGATCAATTTCCACAGTTCTTCAACCAAAGAAACTTTGTTCACGTATAAAGATCTCGAAAATCTTACCTTTTGCTGTCCTCGCAATAGTGTCCCTGCGAAGAAATAATGGAAAAAATGGATTGATAGACTTTTTCCTCAGTACTTTACATGTGAAAAATTCTGACTAAAATTTTGTAATTTTCTTTACAGGGATTCAGTGAATCATCAAAATATTTAATCTCAGCGACAAACAAAATTACCAGTTCGACGAGCAGTGAAAAAAGCAAGTAACTTTCTCAACTGCTTATCAAACTTGTAAATTTGTTCATCTGCGAGTTTAAATGTTTTGATGATTCACTGAATCCTTCTAAAGAAAATTACAAAATATTATTCAGAGTTTTTCACATTTACGGAAAGGTCTAACGATCCATTGTTTCCATTACTTCTTCGCAGGGACACTATTGCGAGGACTGCGAAAGGTAAGATTTTCCAGATTTTTATGTTCGAACAAAGTTTCTTTGGTTTAAGCAGTGTAGAAAGTTGTCTGCGACACAAAATTATCCGCAAAGAGCTTGCGTGTCTTACAAAGCGCAGACAACACACTGTAAAGGGTAGCTTCCTCACTCGCTGTACACAAAGTTTTCTGGATTGGACCAAAAAAATCTTAAATATGTATTAATTCTTCTCATAACTTTTATGTTTAAGGTATTACTGGATAGATATTGAAAAATCGCAAAAATTCTTGAAAATTTGCGGAATGATAGTTCTTGATAGAATGATAATATTTATATGAATTATTTCAGAATTTTTCACTAAATAATTTAGCAGTTATAAATATATGAATTTAACACGGTCGCTTATGGGTAAACAGCTTCTGTAGTCGTTAATGCTAGCAAAACAAATGGAACTAAATCACCGTTAATTCTGAAAATATTATATCATCAAGACTTAGGATCAAGCAATTAATTATGCTAAGTTTCAAATAAATCGACTGAGTAATTGTCGAGAAATTAATAAAAGTAATAAAGAATATCGCCTTTTTTAACAATTAATTAATAGCAATCAATGGAAAATTCATACATTGAGTTTTTGGCCAATTATTGATAATAATAAGATTGTCTTAACGTATTACTTGAATTTACAAACTGAGAAATTTTTTTGTCGTCCAGTTGAGACAGATGTACAGTCACTGACAAAACCTCAGTCAAGCACACGCCAATATCGTCGAATTTGACTTCAATTATTATTAAAAGTGGGAAATTAACATTTCTCAGTGTTAATTTATTATTAAATTAGCTGCTTGTAAGGCTAAACTTGTACGATATGATCTAGACTTGTAAATTTACGATTCGCCCATTTTGGACTAACTTTTTGTCTGACGGTCCATCCAGTAATACCGTAAAATTAAAAAATGTATTGTTTCGAATAAATTATGAATAAGGAGAAATAAATATTCATGTGTTTTACAATTTTCATCAACAGTAAGCCCTGAAAAGTAACTTTATAAACTTTATTTTTCAAACCACCCCAACATATTTTTTCCATTTCTTTATTTTTATTATTATAGAGAGTAATCTTTGTGCAAATTTAACTTGTCTAAGACTGTGTAAAAATGTAACGATCTGTTCAGCATGTGGAAAATATGAGCCTAAACACGCCCCGTGATCTCACATAGATTGCACGTATCATAGTAGGTCCTGATTCAAGAGTCCTCGGAGACGCCATAGCAACATCTTGTTGTCCGATGTGTTCTTCGTGCAGTTCATCTTCACCCTTCCGCATTACATGACGGCCTCTCCCGTAACATTATCACATTATCGTTCATTTGTGCATTCACAATAAAGTTATGTTATCGTTTCTGGATTCGTGAGTGTTACTTTGCATTGATCTGAACTCGGCCTCTCCAACACAGCATGAAAATAAAAAAAAATTGGGCTATTAAAATGAATAAGTTTTTGTTGCATCTTACAATACAAACTTCAACGTCATCAAGTTGTACACAATAGAAAGTACCGCACCTACCGATCACAATCGTGGTCGAGAAAAAAAAAGCAAAAATACTTGTTTAAACAATTATTTTTGTATTACTTTTACCGTTGATTTTTGCAGCGCGTAAGCAGTAATCACATTTGCTGAGAGGTACAGAAAGTACCGCACCGACCGATCACAATCGTGGTCGAAAAGAAATGCTTTAATTGTTTACACAATTATTGTCGCATTATTTTTACCGTTGAGTTTTGCAACGCGTAAATAGCAATCATATTTACTGAGAGGTATAGGAAGTACTGTATCTACCGATCACAAACGTGGTCGAGAAAAAACGAATTAATAATTGTTGAAACAATTATTTTTGAATTATTTTTTACCGTTATGCTTTGCAGCGTGCAAACAGCAATCATATATGCTGAGAGGCAATCATATATGCTCAAAGTACCGTATCTACCGATCACAATCGTGGTCGAGAATGAACGCATTCATAATTGTTTAAACAATTATGTTTGCATTATTTTTATTATTAGGTTTTGCGGCATGCAATCAGCAATGTATTTGCTGAGAGGTACTGAAAGTACCGTATCTACCGATCACAATCGTGGTCGAGATAAACGCATTCATAATTGTTTAAACAATTATGTTTGCATTATTTTATTGCTAGGTTTTGCGGCTCGCAATAAGCAATCTATTTGCTGAGAGGTACTGAAAGTACCGTATCTACCGATCACAATCATGGTCGAGAATAAACGCATTCATAATTGTTTAAACAATTATGTTTGCATTATTTATACCGTAAATGTTTACTGAGCCAATCGCTACACTCAGCACGGACTCTTGCTGCGACATTCGTGTTTTTCAATTTCTTGCGAAGTCGGCCTTGAGAAAAGAAAATAAAGTTCTTTCTCGACGCTGCCTGTGTTTATATGTATGTGCATGTATATACGCTCACGCGGGGTGTACGCGCTACGAAGGGTCACCCCGCGGGAAGATAAAAATCTTCAACCGCGTGCGGCCGACGTAGTGAATGCACACCAACATACACGTTCACACGCGTTGCGATACAATGCCTTTTCGCGTTCCGAGCGCAGAAAGGCATTTACAATCTCCCGGTAGGTGGCAGAAGCTCGTACGAGTTCTGCCCTACCGACTCGAACCGGGGCTGCGTCGAAGTTTTGCTGCGGGTACCGTTCCCTCTTAAAAAGTACTTTTTTATAGGAAAAAAAGTGTAAATTTTGTGTAAAATTTCAATTTTTTTCCGGAAGTCTCTCATTTTAGCATTGAAAATGCTTCTAAAGATGTATATAGGGGGTCTGATTTAGCGAGATGTCACACGAAACTAACGCTACCCCTACTCCACTGCTGCTGTGTTGTAGCAGGGTGGGGGGAGCTGCGACATGCTAAATGCCTGTGATTTGTTGAAAAATGCTGCATTACATGTAGAGTCATTTGTGGTTACAAGTTGTACGTTTCAATTTTGGTGTGTACATTACAATGTTTAGGTTCGTTTGGGTTTGGTTTTGTTTGGGTTTGGTATGTTTGGGTTTGTATGTTTCTTTGGGTTGTTTGTTTGGTTTGAATTGGTTTGGGTTGGTTTATGTTTGTCTGGGTGTGTTTGGATTTTTTGTTTGGTTTGGTTTGGTTCGTTTTGGTTTGGATGGATGGATGGATGAATGGATGGATGAGAATGTGAGAATGTGAGGGAAGAGTGAGAGGGTCAGAGAGTTAGAGAGTGAGTGAGAGGGAGAGAGCAACTCATATTATTTGCATGTATCTTTTTTTACCACTCGAAAAGTCTGATTACATTTTCAATGCCTTTTTTCTCGTATTTGCCTTGCGGAGAGTCGGAAGTTAAAATATTACTGGATGGATAGTAAAAATCGCCAAAATTCTTGAAACTTTGAGGAATGGTAGTTCTTGATAGAATAATAATACATGAATTATATTAAAATTGTTCATTAAATAATTTAGTAGTTGTAAACATATGAATTTAACACGGTCGCTTATGGGAAAACAACTTCTGCAGACGTTAATCGTTGCAAAACGAATGGAACTAAATCGCCGTACATTCTGAAAATATTATATCATCAAGATTTAGGATCAAGCGATTGATTATGATAAGTTTCAAATAAATCGAATGAGCAATTGTCGATAAATTACTTAAAGTAATGAGGAGTATCGCCTTTTTTAACGACGAATTAATAGCAATCATTGGAAAACTCAATATATATTGAGTTTTTGGGAAATGATTGATACCAATAAGAAGATCTGAACGTATTAATAAAATTTAAAAATTGAGAAATTTTTTTGTTTGACAGATTAAACAGATGTACAGTAACTGACAAAACCTCAGTCAAGCACACGTCAATATCATCGCATTTGACTTCAATTATTATTAAAAGTGGAAAATTAACATTTCTAAGTGTTAATTTATTAGTAAATTAGCTATTTATAAGGCTAAACCTGTACGACATGATCTAGATTTGTAAATCCACGATTCACCCATTTTGGATTAACTTTTTTCCCGGCGGTCCATCCAGTAATATCTTAAAAATAGAAAGAAATCGAATAGCTTTATAAGGACTAATACGAGAATTGGAATTGTTTCAATCTAGTAACCCAATCCCGCTGTGTTAGAATAATAATGTGACATTGTTTTTCAGATGGAATAAAACATGGATTGCTACGTATGGCACTGCCTCAGATAAATATTTATAGTGATAGATTCATAAAAGAATCATGTGACATGTACAAACAGTCAACAGAATGTATTATTCAATCTTTTCAAAAAATGAACAATTATTTTGGTCCAGTGATACTGATTCCTACCATATCATTATACTTAAAGGTTGGATCCTTGTATTCGGTTGCATCAATTGAGCTACCGCATTTTTCATTGTGCCATACTTACATTAGATATTATAAGAATTCGATGAATAGATATCAATAATATTTAAATAGTACACATCGCGAAAAGCCTCCACAGTGAACTGAAACTCAAAATCGCTTGCTACACAATTAATAACAGGTTAATTCTTAGGTTTTGAGATCCGACATTAGCAACCGCGTACTTGTAGCTTTATATTTGCAATTGGCTGATCGAGAAAGACATATATATAGTTACACGAATTCCCGAAATGCTATAAAACGTTCGAAACATTGAATTCTTACACATTGGATGCACAACCACGTATTTGTTTACACTAATCTCATAAGCGGCTGTATTTTTGAGAATAACTTTCCTATTTTTTACATCTACATTGGGAGAGAAGTGCATGGTATTTACAAAAAACGCCCATGGCAGAAGAGGGGATTGTAAAATTCCTTATAGTTTATTGACACCGTATCATAATATGGTCAACACAACTGTGAGTAAAATGATATCTAAGCATGCTATTTTCGTAGTCTTTTGTCAAAAGCTTGACAATATACATAGGTATGGTTCATTCAGTGCTGTCATAAATTCGGCACACAAGTACAAATGCTGTATACCGCACGTTAAATTTTGTTCCGATTAAAATTCTACTATTCTATTCAAGTGTGTACGAGTATAATTCGTTACAAGATCCTAGGAAAAGATACTATATGAAGAAAATTATTTTACGTAAATCATTTGCAGATCGTATCAATAAAGTAGAGTAAGTAGCGTGCCATGATCGATATAGATATATACACGTATTAATTTATCAGGTTTTAAAATGCGAAATTTCGGAAACTATTGTGATGCGCCAAAAACCCAGTTAAGCAGCGCCACATATTGTCAAAAAGAAGATCGTGCAAAATTTCACCTATATCGGTGGTAATAGCTATTAGGCAGTATAGCCGGAATTACTTTTGTCTTTTATGCCAAAACTACCATTAGAATGACATAAGTACCCGATACAATAGAGGTAGCGTGCGTAGTATAGGCAGAAGATAGGTAGGTAGGTTGTAGATTCGATTCCATGTGTAGGGGAAATATTTTCTTCGAAGCAATCATTTCAAGACGTCAGGGAATGATGAATTATGATAAAAAGTCATTGAGGTAGAACTCTTAATTTACTTTTTTATTTTTGGATTTATGAAATACTTGCTTCCGCCCGCGTAGAAACTTCACTGCCAGTTGCATCCCTTATTAGAGGTTGTGTTAAAAAATACTGAAATTTGCTTTTTATTATTTGTTTTGACAAATATTTATACCGAGTTTCAAGTTGATACACGCAAGGAATACAATTTTCCATACAAACATTTACATCCCATTTCACCCTTTTCTGAGTTGATTTTTGGAAAATCCTTTCTTAGTACCCCTCTACGCCCTTTAAGGAACATATCTTCCAAATTTCATTAAGATAAAAGGAGGGAATTTGATCCTCCCATACAAACTTCAATACCTCGTTGCAACCCTATTTAGGCGTTGCTTAAAAGATCCTAAAATATGCGTGATCCTAAAAATGACAAGCAACATTTTTATCAATGTAGATATATTTTAGTCCTGTTCACTATTAGGATCTAGGGGAAGTTATTTTTTGATAATGTAAGGAAATATCCATTTTATGAAAAATCTACTATATTATATAGCATGGAATAATCAACATATGCTTGTAAGATTGTTGGTTGCGGTTAACATGTGTGCATAATTTGCGCAACTGCTAAAATATCAATAAGCAGTACTATATTTTCGGCAGTAACCATGGCTATACAATATTATTGTTCCCTCAGGGAAATATAATATATAGTTGAAAATAACATACATTTCTATCAGTGTAGGGCATTATCAGTGAATCGTAAGGGAAGCTTACAAGGTTAAAGACATTGAAAAGTAAAAGCCTCAGCTCGAAATGTCAGCGTCGAGATTTTTAAGAAATGAGCGACTGTTGCTTATCAAAGTTGGGTTAGAAAACAGAGTTTCGCGACCTGGAGGCATGAAAATTGGCAACCTAAAGAATATCTTCTCCTCACGTCTCGTGTGTAATATCAAGTTGAGGGAAAAAGGAAGATGGAGAAGGAAGTTTCGTAGGTTGAGAACCGAGTGGAGAGGTCCTCTCGTTGTATCGGTCCACCATCGAGAGGGCACTATTTATAGCTCCATTAAGGTCGAGACTAAATCATCGGAGAAACTGCTATAACTTTGTGTTGTATATCCAACTTGGGCGAATGCATAGGGGGGGGGGGGGGGGGGGGGTACGAGCTAAATAAGTGGAAGGGGTACCGGCCGATCCAATACCTTCCTGGTGCACGAACGGGCTTGTGTCTAGTATTTCGTAACCACAACAAACGACGGGAATTTTCGTCTCTTCACCCGCCTCCTCGCAACCTTGAGGCTGCTGTATTTCAAACTGCTTTGATATCGCGCCTGCATTGGATGAAAAGAAGAATGAAAAATGTAACCACCCAGCCGGCTCTCGAACAATCCAAAATAAGGAGATGGGAAGCGAAGTCATCGAAGGACGACTATACGGTCGCTATAATCGATTAGAACATCTTGGCTGCCATTTTTCACAAGGTGAATGCAACCGATGTTACTCCGCGAATCTATAATTGTTTAGCAGTACTATTCTGATCTCATTCAAAGATGAAGACGAACAACAATAAGGGCATTTTATTAGCAACACCGAGTATGTGGTAGGGCGGGGCTAGTTGAGTAATTTTTCACTTAATCTCTTGTAACTCGTAAAAGATGCGTCAGATTTACCGTGAGACCTTTATTTTCTACCAGCTAGATTTTTCCATTCCCCTTCATCTTTGCCTCCACATTGTCTATTTTACTGGAGGGCCTACTTCCTGTTGGCGTCTGGAGTCCCTACTACGCGGAACACCGGAATTTTGAGTCAAAAACATAACCTCAAACGGAAAAATACCCGGAAATGTCAACCCAAACAACAATTAACCTACGAAAAGTGCACGCCTGTCTTTAGAAAAAAAGTTGGTCGTTTTAAAAAAGATCGAGGACGGTGCTACGGTTACTGCAATAGCCAAAAACTTGGATTTAACTAAGGCAGCTGTGAATTATATCAAACGGAACAAAATGTGAAATTCGCAGTTTCGTTGACTTCAGGTTGATCGCTGCAAATGCTATAAAAAAGAGAGAAAATCAACTAAAACGATGCAAACGACTTTGCACTAGACGACATCGTTCACTCTTGATTTATTGAACCTCGTGAGAGTAATATACCGATAAGTGATCCAATAATTCGCGAAAAAGCCCTTACACCCAACAAGGAACTTGGTGGAGATCCAAAATTTACAGCAAGTAATGGTTAGCTGCGTTGCTTCAAGAAACGACATGGAATTAAATATTCGGCACTTCAAGGTAAAAAATTGGCAGCGGATTACAATGCATCTCAAGGTTTTCAACAAGAGTTCCCAAACTATATGAGAAGCGGTGGATACTAGTTAGAGAATCTTTACAATGCGGATGAAACTGGACGGAATTGGCAGAATTTACCAAGAAATACACTGGTGACAACAGAAGAATAAGAATGTCCTGGCGACAAAGTAAGAAAAAGCGCATAATAGTTTTGGTGTTTGCAGATGCAAGTGGCTCTCATTGTTTACCATCACTCATCATTGGCAAATCAAAAAGCAAAGAAGAAGAAGATATTTTTAAAATGCTGTACTGCCTGTAATTTCGATGGCGCAGTTATCAGCATCGATGGACCGAAGCATTTTGGACTAGTATCAAAGCAAATGCATACCTAGTGTGAAGTCAAGACACTTGGCAGAGAGGATTACAGAAAAAGTTTTGCTGCTAATGGACAATGCTCCATCGCATCCCAGGGCTGAGATCTTCAACACTGTGAATAAGGACTTGTCTGTCAAGTATTTGTCAACAAACACAACCGCTGAATCAGCCAATACATCAAGAGGTCATTGAACAAATAAAAAGAGTCTATCGCCAAAATCTCTTGTTTCGAATACTCCTGAGTGGAGAGCAAGAAAATCCCTAGAAGTTTTTGAAGCAATGCAATTTGCGAAATTGCTGTTAATTGGTTGCATCAGCGTTTAATTCCTTGACATCGATTATTTTGCAAACAGCCTGGCGAAAGTGGTTGCAAAATTTGCATGAAATACCAATCAAGAATGATGCTGTCGATGGAGCTCTGTCATTTCATCAAATGCCAAGTAAGTTTCGTATTGATAAATGTGTGCACAAAGTAGACATTACTAAATAAAGAAATGTATAATCCATAACAAATGTTAAGTGCTACATCAATATTTCCTGTTAATATTTATTTATACTTCCACTATAAATGTTAATCTTGAACAAAACTCTGTTATTGGAGAAATAAATGTTGTTCAATATTGTCTGAATGTCCGAGTAAAGTCTATTTTTTTATACGTTTAGATTTCATCGGCAACTCCCAAGATAGCTTGCTTAGCTGGTTCAATGCAGATGACCAAGGTTGGCAAATTCATACAATTAAAGAAATTATCACCGAAATAGCTCCCAGTGACAAGACTGGAGATCCGAAGCGAAGAAAAAGAGACTGCGGACGTCCAATCCGAAAAAAGTACTGCGGAGCCACGAACCGAAGAAAAATAGCTCATATAAAATAGGGTCCACAAACGCATGATGCTCTTATCGCTGCAGAAACGTTTATTGTAGGGGTATTCGGCAAATCCACATTGTAATACCAAAGTTCAAGAGGTCGAATTAAGCTTTTTGATCATCGTTAAAGTTCGCACTTCCCCGTCTTTGTCAATAGAGAAAACAACTGCTTCTTCAAATTCAGACAACATCATGGTACATTATCTCTAAAAACAACGCAGTAGCCAATGAATATTGTCAGTAGGCAAGAGCATTAGTTATGCGCACAAGATCAATTATAGATGATCAGATTTTTAATCACTTATCAAGACTAAAGAACATTCCGCGCACTAAAAAAAATTAAAATAATCTTTTGCATTAGGTATTGTTTGATAAGCATAATTTGAACCTTACAAACGATTTGAGATGAAAGAATTATGTATCAGTAAGTGTGGCAAAGAAAAGTTATTTTATACTATGAATCCTATTTTTAAGTTCCAATTGAATAACACAAGAATAAAAGTTTATCGATGTCAACTATAATCTGTGATAATTTTTGCATGTGAAATACTGTATGGTGAAAGTATGGTGATTCTAATTAATAATCTAGTTTTTTAGAACTATTCCTGCAAAAATTGTTCATTGAAAAAAACGTTTTGTCAAAGTTTATAAACCATTCGACTTATTACAATGCAAAAGTTTACAAAAACAACACACAAAATCTAAAAGTTATTTTTCTTTTCAAATGCTTTTTATTTCTTAGAATTAAATATAATTAATTATAAGCAGTAACAATCCAACTTGCATTTGACAATAAAAAACAGTTCAATGTTTCATTATAAATATACATATGTAGTGGACATTGTACCTCATACTTTTAGATTATTATGCCCTGTTAACTAAATTACGCATAGACTCAACCCTTATTCGGCACAATGGGGTGGTTTGCACCCCTCGACCATATTTCATAGATTGAAGATTTTCATTTTTTTCGCAATTTTAATTTTTTTTACATACTCAAATCAAATTTTTGGCTATATAACCTACACTACTTTGAAAAAGAAGCTTTCCAGAAGTCCCAACAAAAATTCAAGTTAAAATATTAAATAGTTTATTTATAACAACGGTTTTTGTCGCTGGGGTGAAAACCACCCCAGTGTGCCGAGTGAGTTTCTCCACTGAAGTGTGCCGAATAAGGGTTAAGAATGCGCAAGCTCCCACTCAACAACGCTCAAGCCACATCTCTCGGCTCGAACTCATTTATCAGTACGCCCCCAAAGTAGTAGAAAAACGAGGTTGTACTGTACTTGATATCTACGCTACTACATACGTAATTTATTCTGCTCAAAACATCTCCAGAAAAAAAACACTATTTCAGATGTGGTTCAGAAGATATTGTCATAAATGCAAGAAAGATCCGATTTGCTCAACCTACCCCATGAGTGGGATAAGTTGAGGAAGGGTATCAGGCAAGTTGAACAATGGAAGGAATTGGCTCAATAGTCGTATAGAAATCATAGGAATGTCAAATAAAATTTCAGTTTACATTTAAATATATATTTAAAGCTTCAGTGCTAATTATTGAGTGACCCAAAAAAGTATTATAATATGTAGTTAAACAAAAGCTCCGGCGTTCGTCTATTACAGATCGTGCTGCATCACGTAGTTTCTGACTCGAAGCCCTTGAAGTCCTTCTCTAGTATGTCCGCATCCTAATTCGCAATAAAAAATAACATTTTTACTTTTTGTAGTAAAAATATTATAGTAGGACAAGTTGAGAAACGCCTGTTTAATTAGCCCCGACCGAACTTGTCAAAATAAAAGTTGGTTTTTGTAAAAATGGTAAGACTTGTGACTACACGGCTATTTATTAATCGAAAGCTGAATAAATACGAAAAATTTCAACACTTAGATGATGGTGGATAGGTATTTCATAAAAGTCCAGGCGAAAAGTAACGAGGAAGTTATTTTTTTACTTTTTGATAAAAATAAATAAACAACGTGTCCGGGCATCTCACTCGTTCGCCGTGCGGCAACTGGCGGTCACCCGATGGGTTTCCCTCCCTCGACCCGTCTTTCCGCCAGTTAAATCTTTGTCTTACATTGCTTAATTTTTTAGATATTTTAATTGCCCAATTTGTCTCAATGCTGAAGTAGCCCCGCCCTACTCAACTTGTTCCAGTGTTAGACCCTGCGTGCCGAAAACAATGATCATGAAAACCAATCTAATATCAATTGGTTTAGCCAGCCTTTCATCGAAGCATAAATGCCGCATTTCCCTCGGCTTTTGTTCTTTACTTAAGGCAGTGTCCTGCTTTATGAGGCTCAAAAATATCTTTTTTCGAGAATTTTTTTAGAAGGGAAAAGACAAGTGATCCCAGCGAACTTAGCGGTATATTTTAATATGTACTTGACATGTATAAACCTTTTTTTCAACATGAAACAATAAATTACTGCAGATTTATCAGTCTATTCCATGAGCGCCTTACCACCGCAGTCTCCAATCGGCGGGAAATATGCAGCTCGTAATATTTGACTGAAACAAAAAAAAAACAAAAAATTTACAATTGTCATATATTTTTCTTCAGGGTAAACTAAGAAAAAGCAGAAAAAATCGAGAACTTATAACTTTTTTCAGATTTAAAAGAAATGTGTTTAAAAAAACACTTTAACGTGCTATAAAGGTTATTTAAAAAGACTTTTTTAATGATCCTTTTAGTTTACTTAGAAGAGAATTTAATACTGAAGAGAATAGGTCGTTTAGTTTTTTTGCTATCATGCCCGCCAATTTGGTGAAATCGTAAAAATTTAAACTGGAGAAAATGCACTTCAGTTTTCAATAGGAGAAAATATCAATTTTTGGTTACTTATACTAATGATCTGCTAATCAGCTATTCCTGGTCCATATAGTAGTCCTACAAATTTATACTTCAATAAACCATATTATGGCTCAACACGACACTACTACGAACTCTAATTATTGTTTTGAAAGAAGAAGATCGACACTCCGCTGCTTTCGGCTTTGTATCTTCGAAAATACTTAGAATTGGCCTCTGTCACTTTATACATATATTCTTGGATACTTTATCTATCGATTTAAGCAATTAAAAAAAAAACGATTTTTCGGACCTTCTAAATCAGGACACTGCCTTAATGAATAGTATATGAGCGTAAAGTGTTCTGTTGCCATTGGTGTGGTCAAGTGGTGAGTCATGCTTTCGGTCACCGACTAGCCAGAATGTAAGAAGGTTATGGATTCCTGGACTCGTAGTGTCGTCAAAAATAAAAATACGTGATTGGCATGGCTTTAAATCTATGTTAAGTCCCACACATTGATTGATCCTTGGGGGCGTCAGGTGTATGTCACTGTAACTACTGTTTATATACTCGACTAAATGGAACCAACTATATGGGTATAAGTTTTCGGCAGTTTTCCTGTGCCCATTGAAAAAACCATTGCGAAGGCAAACACAGAGAGATGTTTGTTGCGTACGCAGTGTGGACATAAACAATTGAATAGGAAGCCGGGTGCGGGCGGGGGCCACAAAAGAAGTCAAAGCATACTTTATATGTGGAGTATGAATAGTGTTAGATCTTCTGCTCCAATGATTGCGATATTGGAGCGATATATTGGGCGAAGTAAAAAGTTCTGAGCGTTTTCCGCTAGATGTCTTTAGTGAGTCATATCTCACGATGTATACATCGCATCGGGTCATACTATACGGCGATTTAAAGGTGACATTACGCTTCAAAAAAAGTTCTTTGACAGTTTTGTGTTTGGTGAAGCCAGTTGTGTGTTACAGCGTTCCAAAATGGAGGTAAAAACAGAGAAACTTCGATACATTGTTCAATACTACTACGACCAAGGTGAAAAGGCGGACCAGGCAGCCAAAAAAAATTGTGCTGTTTATGGACCCAATACATTATCGAATGCAACAGCAAAGCGGTGGTTCCAACGATTCCGTTCTGGTAATATGGACGTCGAAGACGAGGCACGCTCTGGTACGCCAATCGTCGAAAATGTCGATAAAATCATGGAAATCGTCGAGTCGAATCAGCATGTGAGCACTTATACAATTGCCCAGGAACTGAAGATTAGCCAGAAAACCGTTTGTAACAATTTGCATAAGGCTGGCCTCAAGAAGAAGCTCGATGTATGGGTGCCACACGAATTGACGCAAAAGAACCCTTTGGACCGAATTGATGCCTGCGATTCTTTTCTGAAACGTAACGAAATCGACCCATTTTTGAGACGGATGGTGACTAGCGATGAAAAATGGGTCACATAGGAGAACAACAGCCGAAAAACATCGTGGTCCAATCGCGGTGAGCCGGTCCAAACTATCGCCAAGCCCGGATTAACGGCCAATAAGGTTTTGCTGTGTATTTGGTGGGATTGGAAGGGAATCATCCACTATAAGCTGCTCCCATCGGGACAAACACTCAATTCGGACCTCTACTGTCAACAACTGACCAGATTGAAGCAGGCGATCGACCAGAAGCGGCCAGGATTGGCCAATAGGAATGGTGTTGTGTTCCATCAAGATAACGCCGGGCCGCGCACATCTTTAATGACGCGCCAGAAGCTCCGAGAGCTTAGATAGGAGGTTCTATCGCACCCGCCGTATAGTCCAGACCTGGCACCAAGCGATTATCACCTTTTCAAGCATTTGCAAAATTTTCTTCATGGTACAAAACTGGCCTCAAGAGAGGCTTGTGAAAATGAGCGGGTCAAGTTTTTTACCAATAGGGACGAGGACTTCTTCAATCGCGGAATTATGAAATTGCCTTCAAAATGGACAAAAGTTATCGAACAAAACGGCGCATATTTGATCTTAATCGGATAATCCTAACTATGTTAATTTCATCGTCGAAATAAAGCGAAAAAACGCTTAGAACTTTTTATTTCATCTAATATAACACAGCAAATGTCAAAAATGCAATTAGAATCCTAACTAATTTATAGCGAGAGTTTTCTATTGATTCATTCTGGTAGCCGGCGTTAATAGTAAATTAACGCCAGCTGCGGTATCAATTTACAATTAACGTAAACGCATCCCTTTAGTAAATTATTATTAATTTACTAAGGGGATGCGTTTGATAAATGGTACGCACCTCGTTACTTGGATACCTAACTCAGACAAATTTAATTTAGACACTGTACCCGTGCGCCAACTGTCGGCACATACGCGTGGGCGATAATGAAAGTCCCGATAAATATGAAATTTCGGATTTTACGAAACAGAGAGTAATTGGCATAACCATCATTTTTTTCTGGGAGAGGGGGCATGAAGGGCCAGCCTGGTGAGACCTGGTTTTGTCCACAATCATTTTTTTTCAGTAAACTTTACATCATAATCGATAATCATGTAACACACATCAAATATGAAACTTACTTCAATCACACGTTCATGTTAACATTAACATTAAACTCTTTCAAGACCCTAATAAAGTAATCAACTCATTTTTCATCATTCTTTAATCCAGTTACCGATCTTTGAACTTCACTTTAGTAGGTACTCTATTAAAATGAGTCTTAGTTCTCTATTTTTTTTTTTTGCAAATGGACCCAACACTTTTTCAGTTGGAATGTTTTATAGCGATATGTCATAGTGACATATGAGAGGATCGTTCCTGAAGCATCGTGCTTCTAAGCCACATTTGTATCCGCTCCATGACAGAAAAACTTCTCTCACAGCCGACGGAGCTCATTGGGAGCACTACTGCTGGTTGGAAAAGTTTATATAAGTTAAGGCAGTCCTTTTTAATGTGCTTCCTTAAATTCTCAGAATTTCTTTCATCATTTCTAAATTACAGTATGTTTTTCATGACTATCACTTGAGCTTTTAAGGTTGATGTATCAATTATCAAGATTTTCTATAATTATACATGAAATCCTCGCCGTTCTTCATATACAATTTCATAAATGCATCAACTGCATGAGCTAACGGTAAATTCTCAAATCAGCGTTTCAGATTTACAGCGATATTATCTACTACTTGGTAGCCAACGTTGATCTCCCAGTATTCTTCTGGATGTGTATCAGCTGGCACATTGTTTTTACTCACAGTTGACTTAATTGCGAAATGTGGATGAAGATCAGCCGATATTGGCTTTTATCCATAGTTGACTTAATTGCGAAATTTGAATATCTATTTAATTGACGTAATTAAATAGCTATTTTTCATACTAATCACGAAATTACGACAAAGAAAACAGTTCAAGTTCTATTAAATTGTTTCTTTAGGCTTGCTTGAGTGAAACTCAAATAAAATTAATCGATTATTTGACTTAAATTATTTCAAATT
This sequence comes from Ophion ventricosus, assembly GCA_963932345.1. Lineage (NCBI taxonomy): Eukaryota > Metazoa > Arthropoda > Insecta > Hymenoptera > Ichneumonidae > Ophion > Ophion ventricosus. Next base: position 6,212,698 of record OZ010712.1, on the reverse strand, counting down.
CAACTTTTTCTGGGGAGGGGGGGCACTCCAGGCCTATGCAGGAACCCAGTAGTTCCTGCATAGGGCACCTAAGTCGTTCGCTATATAAAAGAGAGATCTTTCAGAATGAGAACCGTCAGCGGTCGTGTGAAATACAATGTGGTCGCAGCGACCTATGCGGTCATTAAAAGTTCCTGAATTAGTTACAGTTAGATCTTCACTCTTGTTATCGAAAACGTAACAGTTACCAGATCTATACGTATGACCATGAATGAGACAGATATTTCGAGAATCCTCACACGAAGTCCTCTGGGGGTGAGGGGGCGGCCCCCTGGCCCCTACCTAGTTATGCCAATGCAAGGAGAAGAAATCAGAGTGGGGGGCAAAAATCTATAAATCGAAGCATTCCTTTTGCACATAGAGCTATTCACGCTGAGAGAAATGAATGATGAATGAAAGAAGAACGACGGAAATAATAAAATTAAAAAAGACAGCGGTAGATCATTGAGACCAAAGCTCGCGTCGAGCGACCACAATAAAGACAGTCCTGAGATGTTGAACACGCGACGATCCTGCTGCCAGTTTTAGGAGCGTGCGTACGAGGGACGGGTGGTGCACGAACATCGAGGAGGAATAAATAATGGAAGAGTCGAAGCATAGAAGGACAAGGATAGTCTTGAGAGAGAATTAAAAAAAAATTCTTTGAGAACGAGACACGAATGAGTGTTGAAAAGGGAAGCAGAAAATAGAAGGCTCTGCGGTGAAGCTGAGAGAAACGGAGGGGACCAGAAATAAGACCAAGGCTAATGAATGCTGACGTCCTGCCACGATCCTGCCTGATCGCTGCCATCACCACCGTCCCATCCACAATCAGGTGGCCCCTAAAAATCGTTGACCCGTATACGTGTGGTTCCGTAGTCACAGTCATAGTTGCCTCGGTTCGTGAATCTTACACGTGTTGGTACCTCGCTGTGATGATATTCTACGAGTCCCTGGCTGCACATGCGGATCCTATTTCGTCCTTGTGTGTGTATGGACGAATGCGAACAGTGCCCTGGCCTATCGGCTGAAGTTTATACGTTGACATGTGACTCCGTCTATACATGTATACACATAGTCAGTATATGCAGGTATTTGTGCAATGTGCGAACACGCATTGGAAGGCAGAAGAGTCCTGGAATGAGCCACGAGTGAATTGAGCCGGCGTACCTGAGAGTAAATGTAGGTCGTAATGTATGCCGTTGACACGGCCGCCCTGCGCGACGCCACCGCCAACACTAAACAACCTGATGGACCGCGATATCCTGCCACCGGCGTGTCACCAGGGCAAATCCTCATCGTTTCGTTCTCACATTCACTAACAACGCCCGATTCTCGTTTTCATCGCACACGCCTTTGTTTTGTCTTTTCGTCCGCCCTTTTTTTGTCCACGTATACAGCATCAGGCTAAAAAGGGATTTGTATGTTCCGGACGTAAGGTTGAAGAACCACAATCTGGTCGCACTTTTTAATCGACAACGCGCAATTTTCCACCGCTAATTGCTCAAAGACACCAATTATACATGACATGTGATCACTGAAAATGATTTTTTTATGCACTGGATAATTGTGCACTCGTGAGGATGCACTTCTGCGTGCACTTTTAACTCACAGTTGAATAGAAAGATTCTTATACGTTCTGAGCTGGACAGTGTTATCAAGCTAATCACTATGATTAACTAGTGAATTTGAATACTATTTTTTCATAGATAGCATTTTTGTATATATCCTACTTTTTCTGTCTTAGTACAAACTCTATGTTCTTTAAAATTAAAATGTGAGTCAATGCAGGCACAGTTCTGAAGTTTTGAAAAATCTACGAGATTTCGACGACTTACGACAAATATGAAGAAATGCTACCGTTCACTTATTACATGCCATTATGTAATTTTTTTTTCATCGCCCAAATAGATAATATTTTCTAGCACCCTGTTTAAGGTCGCAAAACGGGAAGTTGACTGTCTTATTACGAAAAAGGGATAAACTTCCGAAAAGCGGAAACCGAATTTCGATCTGAAATTTTGCGTACACCTCCATTTTAATATTATAAGATTTGCCTTAAAAGGATTTTTGGCGACTTGAAATATTTCCCGAGAAAGAGAAATTTTAAAAGTTGTTACCTCAGTCCGCTGAGTATATCTATTTTCATTTGAAATTCGCTCCTACTATATCTATAGATAACAGGCTCAGTTCTAGCTATACCTATAGATGTTATCGCGCTCTTCGTTTTGTGCGAGTGGTGGGGAGCGTGGAACACTGGTGTGGACGCAGGACACCTCGGATGTACGTGTGGAATGGTGGGGTGCTCGAAAAACTAATGTGGGCGCGGGTCGTCTCGGATGTGCGTATGAAATGGTGGGGTGCGTGGAACACTTTTACGGTTAAAATTTGACGAATATCCACACAAAGCGGAGAAAAGTTTCAGAGAAGTCTTATAGCATTAAAATGGAGGTGTATGCCAAATTTCAGATCGAAATTCGGTTTCCGCTTTTCGGAAGTACACTGTGAAAAAGCAAATTTGACCAATTGTCAAGAAGTTAATGTAGCTAATTAAAAACTGTATATTTCTTCAAACTATGAATTTTATATTTCGTCCGCGATGAATTAAAATCAAAGCAAACTTAATTCCCCGTACTACAACAACCTTCAATTTCTATTGCAAGGAGAGGAGACGGGAAAGTATTCAACAAGTTAAAACTCAGTAACAGCACTGTATTTTGGTATAACATAGCTTTGTGGTTTCTGTGACGGTGAATGTACACGTTAACTCTACATGGAGTGCGTATGATTATGTGCAAATATCAATTTTTCGATTTTACAGTTCTCCAAACCAGTTATTCGAAGAATATGGAAAAGTTACATACTCACTGGCTATGTGGAACTCAATAATTATGACGTCGAGGATTTTTTGTGTCGATCAACTTAAAAATTTACACTGAACGTCCATATGTCGTAGCCCACTTTGCGTTTATTTATACGCGTATGTTTATCGTAGAGCATATCGGGCTCTTATAAAGGCCAGAGCATACAGGCTACGGATATTGGAAGGATCTCTTTTCTCTTCTACTTTCGTATCCTTCTGCCGCGCGGTGTCTCTTCGATCCAAGAATCTGAACACTCACAAGCAGCGGTGTATGCGCACCCAGAGATCGTAACATAAAATTCTTATTTTATTCAAATACGTTGACGTCTTCCACAAGTATTTATCGTTGGGCATTTCCAGCCGGACGTAAGTATGTTGGTGTTTGCCTGCTCTTCCTCCCTCCTTCTTTCTCTCTCTCGCCCCGTTAATAATGTCCTTAATCCCGCGGCGCGGGGATTTCTTCAGATAGCGTGCGAGCGAGCTTTTTTGCATACCATGGACGCGCACATTCTCGAGAACTGTCTCGAACACGCTGAACCATCCACTCAACCGTACTCTCAATCGACCTGTATTTACCATTAATTCTCGTATTCACCGTCCAAAGGCCTAAGTTATTCATACCTCTCGTCTTTGCATTTTATATAATGTGCATTTTTTTCTGCACATGTACGTATGTGTTATTCGGACAAAAGTGATCAGCGGATTGTTAAGTCGTATATTCGATATTCTATTTCGGACATTGCCAAGAACCTTTTCTGTTCATTCTATCAAAAAGGAGCGGCAAAGTGCGTCATCGATCGACAAAGTACCGATGAAGGCAAGTAGAGAAAACTTGGACATCGTGAAATCCTATCTGGATATCAGTACTCGCTTTGGCTCATAGCTTCGCCCGCGTGGAATTTGGCTTAAGCTGTTAGGGCCACTGTGCAGGGATGTTTTTGAACAGGTTACATTCACATCGAAAAAAGACAAAATAATGACGATTCATCCAAAAATAAACCTCACAAAAGTTGCTTAGTCCGAATAAAAATAAATGATCAAAATCAACGTATATGTTTGTCGAGTTGAATAAACTGTAGGGATGAAGTTAGAAAAAAATGCTGAGATACTAAAATAAAATATTGAATTTTACATAGAAAATTTCACATTCCATTTCGCTCCCTTAGGAGTTGATTTTCGAAAAATCCGTTCTTACTGCACCTTTTCACCTTCTAAGGAACATATCTTCCAAATTTCGTGTTACCATCTTCAGCGGTTTAGGCTGTGCGTTGTCTATAGGTCAGTCAGTCATTCAGTCACGGAACTATTTTATATGTATAGGTTTCCCGTTACGACAGTTATCACAAGCCAGACCTAAATTACCGAAAAATAAACAACACACTGCAGTGCGGGGGTTGACACTATTAATAGAACACAAATACCTTCTACACTAAGAGTATCTTAGTGTAGAAGGTATGGTATCTTCAACCATATTTTAACCATATTTTATATTACCCTTATGTCAAGGACAACAATACTTTATAGTCATGGTCACTCCCCAAAAATATAGTACTGCTTATTGATATTTTAGCAGTTGCGTAAATTATGCACATATCTTAACCGCAACAATCTTATAAGTTTACGTTGATTGTTCAATGCTATATTATATGGTTTGCATAAATAGATATTTCCTTAACTATCAAAAAATAACTCGCCCAATATCCTAATAATGAACAGCACTAAAATATATATACATTGATAAAAATGTTGCTTGCGATTTGCAACGATGTTTATAGTGATTTTTACCATATTTTATGGTATGTCTACAAAATGTATAAACTATTTCACAAATCCAAATAAAATAAAAAATACTCAATCGAGAGTACTACCTCAATGATTTTTATCATACCCGTAATTCGTCATCCCCTGACCTCCTGAAATGATTCCTTTCGAAGAAAATACTTTGTCTACACATGGAATCGAACCTACAACCTACCTAACTATCTTCTACCTATACTGCGCACGCTGCCACTATGATATTGGATGCCTATGTTTTTGTAATCGTAGATTTGGCATAACAGACAAAAGTAATTCCGGCTGTAATTCCGAATAGCTGTTACCCCCGGTATAGGTGAAATTTTGCACTGATCTTCTTTGTGATAATATATGTCACTGCTCAAATGGATTTTCGGCGCATCGCGATAGTTTTCGAAATTTAGAATTTTGAAAACTGAGAAATTAATGCGTATATATATATTACGAGATCTCAAGTTTGAGCAGGCGGATCGAAAAATGACCCAAACAAAATCGATAGGAAAAAATAACATTTGACTGGTAAAATGTCATTAGATTTTCGATTCGTCTCCGCGTTTTCGCGTAATGTCGATTATAAGTTAAAAAGTCGTCTGCTAAAGGCCATCTTGGTGTATAAAGAGTGCTCGGCGTGTCGTCGTGACAGTCGTTTTTTTTTATTACTTGGCATCGAGACGCTGCCGCGTTTCTTGATATATATATTAGGGCAGCCCACTTTTTACCTTGTTTTTAATTTTTTTGTGGGTCACCTGAACAAATTGTGACAAATAGACAAAAAAAAATATCGCAAAGGATCCCTCTAATCGGAAAATATTTAGAGGTTGCTACCGAGCATTACAACATTTTTACTATATTTTTTTTTCCCACCATGGAGCCTCGATGTCATGGTATCTATCGTATTGTGTTTAAGGTAATAGTCTCGCCACAGTCACTTTGAAAACTTTTTAAAAACTTGTACATTTTATCGGGATTTAAAAACGTATAAAGTAATGTTGAAAACGCCTAATATAATGTTTACCTAACCCTCACTTTTGTATCAGACTATCCATTCCGGCTACTGGTACGTAGATACTCTGCGTAGACGAATATGCACACACTACTGTAATCTAGTTCTAGTCTGCTTCAGTTGCGTGGCGCTAACGTCGCTAGACATTGCTTAATTTAAATCTCTATACTCTGAAACTAAACGGTCAAAATTCATGATTTTTTTTATCCACTTCGTCATATGTTCTTCTGTAATTGAGAATAAAAAAAAAATCTGTCGAAAAGTTTCGAAGTTATTGGGTAAAATGTGAAATTTTCCACTGCTCTCCTTATGAACACGTGTAAAACCATGAAATCATTGATTGCCCATATCTCGAAAATGGAACGCTGAATCCTTTTGAAATTTTGGGGTTAATCATTTAATAGTGTCCTGAATAAGACCTAAAAATAAATTAAAAAATCTATAAAAAAAACGCCTTGTGAGGCTACTACCTTAAAGTGGCTACTACCGTTCTAAAAAAGTTCATGAACCATCTATGGTATCTGTCAGAAGAGTTAATCTGTTTGTCTTTTTTCAATGACGACATTCCAATTAAGACGAAGCGCGAAATGATTGAATCCTTGCACGTCCAGGGAGTGGCAGTTGTCAAGTGAAAGCTGATATAACAATCCAGAGCCTTCTTAACATCAGATTGGCAAACTTCGCAACCGCTAGTAGCTTGCGATTTTTTTAATAATAAGAATAGAACCAACTTTTATTGCTGGGGACCCACTGGAGTAGAAAAGTGATGAAAGCTTTTTAAAGTGTTTCACTATTTGCAAAGGATTCCGTGTAGTAAACAACACAGCTGAGCAGGAAGTTGCCCTTATAGAAGATTTGAATCGGGCTATTACATAAGATGAAAAACAGAAACAGTATCTGCTGTTAGTCGTAAGTGAAAATCGGAAAACCATGCCAAATTTCAATATCAGTACGATTGCACATGCTATAAAGAATTAAGATAGAGTTACATTGTTATAAATAGTATAAACAAATTTGTATTCCAACAAATAGTTTGGAAAAAATATAAATCATTCATTTGCAGAATAATTGTTCAAACAAACCCTGGTAGCGACCGCTAAATATTTTCCGATTACAGGGAGCGTTTACGATATTTTTTTTTCTCTATTTGTCACAATTTGATCGAATGGCCGGCAAAAAATAAAATAAAAAATGAACCACCCTAATATATATATATATATATATCGATCATGGCGTGCTAATGCTATCTCCATTTTATTGACACGATCTGCAAATGATTTACGTCTTCGCTATAAGTAAAGATTATCATAATTTTTTTCGTAATGGTCACTTTTGGTAAGATCATGTGACAAGTTATACCCGACAAATGTTAATGTAACCATATAAAAAATATAAAATTGCACTGAGATAAAAGTGCATGGTATTTATAATCCCCCTAAAAAACTTTAACAAGTAAAAAAAAATGCCAAGCAAAAAAAAATGCCCTCGAAAAAATTATCGGTTGTTTCACTATCTACAAGATTCCAATTAACCTCGAAATATTTGTGATTTTTTTCAAACAATAGTTTTATTTAGATTTTAATTTTTCAATTCAAACGTACAAAACAATTGAAATAACTTTTTATGAAAAAGCCAAGCAAATACTAGAAACGTACAGAAAATTACCAAACTCTAGTAATACCATTTTTATCAATATTTTATTTTCAAAAACCATTTTATTATTGGAATAAAAGTACGAATCACGCTTATATAAAAGTACAACGTAGGCATCACACAAGTACTGTATGTATGTATCATTGGAAATGCTGGGCAACGACTTGGCGTGCATGGTTAAGAAAAAAAGCTCGGCGAAGGATGACGTTTTCTCAACAACTTTACCATTAGATTAAGAAAGACATAAATTGACGCAATTTATTATGTAACTGCAAACCAAGTTGCTGATTCCGCAAAGTATAAATTAAAAAATCAGTGATCTACCTCTAGACCACACGGCTCTTGAAATCTCACTTTATTTGCTTAATTTGAAAAGTTATGTGAAAGTATTCACTTTCTACTCTATTGCAGACCCACCATACATCTCATGAAATCTATTGCGTCATATAAAATTTAGTGTAATGGACATAGTTTTGGCAGGCTGAAGGTTTGAATTACGGTCCGCACCACTTGCGGGAAAAGGAATATCGATATTACTCTCGACACCTATCGCTCCATTTCCGATAATCTGTCTAAGTACAGTCGAACATCTCATTTCTAATAATCCTGTATGCCTAATGCGATGTTACTATTTGAAATAATCTATGTAGATAAATTGTTGCAAAAGTTACTTTTGCAAGCGGTAGGGACGTTTCTGTAAGAAGATCGTGTATCTTTCCGAACTTTTTTTCTTAACCATGCACGCCAAGTCGTTGCTCAGCATTTCCAGTGATACAAACATACAGTACTTGTGTGATGCATACGTTGTACTTTTATATAATCGTGATTCGTACTTTTATTCCAATAGTAAAATGGTTTTTGAAAATAAAATATTGAGAAAAATGGTATTACTAGAGTTTGGTAATTTTCTGTACGTTTCTAGTAAATTTGCGTGGCTTTTTCATAAAAAGTTATTTCACTTCTTTTGTACGTTTGAATTGAAAAATTAAAATCTAAATAAAACTATTGTTTGAAAAAAATCACAAATACTTAGAGGTTAATTGGAATCTTGTAGATAGTGAAACAACCGATAATTTTTTCGAGGAAATTTTTTTTTACTTGGCGTTTTTTTTACTTATTAAAGTTTTTTAGGGGGATTTCGTATCTTTTTGAAACGGAAATACTTCATTTTCTATAGTTATAAACTTAACGTGGTTGCAGCGTCATTTGCTCACTCTAGTTAGTATGGTATATATTTTTATTTGCATATCCATACGTTAAATTTATGAGGATGGTGAATTATTTCGCTGACGCTACTTAAGGTCACTGAACAAATATTACGCTTCTTATTGTCTTCGAATTTCTAATTCGCCGTGCCCGAAAATGTATATTTTTCCTATATTGAAAGATATCAGTATGTTTATATCTTTTGATATAAATGCCTGAGGACGAACTACAGTAAAATTTCAGTTATGCGTTTTTTAAGGGGTACAGCAAGTATGACGTATGAGAATAACGTAGAAGTGAAATACAGCATGTACCTGTAACTCTTTAGCATTTGAAAATGGCAATTGGTGCATAATTCACGATGTTTCTTCAATAGCAATATGTCTAATACGATAATGTTTGGTTTTCCAATTGAAAATTTGATTGGTAGTAACGAACTAATGAGCCAACTCAATTTTTTTATTTTTCGTTTACAATTTTTGTTTAATGCAAGTTCGTAACATCAAAGCTTTGCCGTTTTAAGTTACCAGATAACATAAATGTTCGTATTAATAAGAGCTATGTAATCACAGTTAAGTACATGTATACATAGCACTGTCCTAGAATGTTATAGTGGAAAAAATCAAGGTACGGGTTGTAAAAATTGTTTCATACTAGTATGTTATTTTGTATCTCAGAACACTCATTAAGGCAGTAGTCTGCTTTACAGGCTTCAAAAAATCGATTTTTCGTTTTTGTCTTAAATCTATTCCAAAACTATCCAAGAATATGTGTTCAAAATTTTAGAGGCCAATTCGACATATTTTCGAAGCTAGATCAGTTTTAGTGGCCGAGCGTCGAGCAGGTGCGAATGCTCGGGCAGAACTTTACAGCCCGTTTTCTCGAGTTTTCATTTTCACAAGTTTTGGAAAACGGTGCCGGCGATAGTAAAAACAATATATGTCCGATCGAAAAAAACCAAAGTGATCTAGCTTCAGTATTGAATTATCTTCTATTTGAACTAAAAAAGTTGGACAAAAGTACTATTTAAATTACTTGTTTTGCAACTTAAAGTGAATTTTTTTTTCAAAAAAGTGAATTTTTTTTTCAAACTTCGAAAAAATTTGGAATTTCGTCATTTCTTCGGTATTTTTTTAGTTCATATAGAAAAGGAACTTATAAAAACTAAAAAAAAATTTGGTTCCACTGTTTCAGATGCATCGCACGACCTCCATCACCGGCACCGACTTACGAGTGCACACTCCAGGCGCCCCAGAAAAATCGTTACAACTTTGGCAAATTTCAATAATTTGTAATAATAAAAATTGTTTTTTAAAGCTTGAATATAATATACTATCGTCTCAAAATTTCGTTTACCGCAATCATTTCCTTCCCTTTTAAAAAAATTGTTGAAAAAACGCTTTTTTTTCGGCTCCTAAAGCAGACTACTGCCTTAAGGAGTTTCGGGACAATGAGTGAAGTGTTACCATTTGATTCAAATTTATACAGTTGTTTCAATAAATTTATACAAATTCTCTCTCATATACTGAATGCACCTTCCAACTTTTGAATCGATCGTCTACACCGTTCCTATAAAATTTACAATTGAAAGAACCCTTTTTAACATAAGGCGATATTTTAACTACCTACACGTATCACTGAATGGCAGTTTTACGCACGAAATAGTGTGAAAAATGCTTAAAGTGTTATGAAAAACTGTCAAATCACTCAGTAAATTATGAGAAATTCATCATCAGTGTCGTAATGTTAAATGCTCTATTTTAAAAAGTGTTTCTTCAGTTGTAAATTTTATAGAAATGGTCGATTTAACATTTGAAGAGGATGTTCAGCATATGACAAAGGATTTACTGTAGAAATTTGAATTTCTTTTACTCGAACTGACTAGATTTTTCGTTAAATCTAATTTTTTCCTATTGCATTCCATTATTAAAATAATTTTTTTATACAAATCGAGATCTATTCTATATCGTCTAACAACTAAATATTTCATTTATTCCTAATAAATCTGTGATTCGGTTCCACCTAGTAGTATAACACAAAAGAGACAGACGGATAAATAGTACACGATTCAGTCTCTTAGGAATCTCATGGCTTTGTTTTCATTAGAAGACTGTTGCAACATTCTGCAGATGAGGAAAAGGGTTAGTACTTCTATGCATAAATAGTCGCGCCTGTTAATAGAAGGCACAGCGATAACTTTCTTTTTTACAAGCTTTTATTTAACTTCACCAGTTGTGAGATGCAAAACGGAAAATCGATATTTCATTCACTTCCCAACTACTTATAGCTCTGAAATTTTGCAAACATGCATCTAAGAGGTGACAATGCATGACTCAACTTTTAAAAAAATAATAAATAAATAAAAATAACGACTTTCTGGGAGATGCAAAACTGAAAATCGATATTTCATCCACTTCCCGGCTACTCAGAGCTTTGAAATTTTGCAAACATGCATCTAAGAGGTGAAAATGCATGATTTAACTTTAAAAAAATAATAAAGAAAAGTAAAATAAAAATAACGACTTTCTGTGAGATGCAAAACGGAAAATAGATATTTCACCCATTTCCCGACTACTTAGAGCTTTGAAATTTTGCAAACATGCATCTAAGAGGAGGCAATACATGATTCAACTTAAAAACATAAAAAAATAATTTTTTTTTAAACAAGCTTTTATTTAATGTACTGAAAAGTAGAAAATAATATTTCTTACAAAGCCATCTATATGTGACTATAAATAAAAGCTTGGAGCGCTCAACTTTTTAAAAGTTTAATAAATTTGATTTGAATTCGAAATTTGAAATTGAATTTGGCACAATAGTAATTTGAGAAATTATTATCACACATTTACACTCAGTTTCCCGATTTTTATTTAAGAAATCTAAGGTCGTTGTACAGTTAATTAAATATAATTTAAATGTAACTTCTAGCGTACGCAGTCTTCGCAAGGAATTCTTCTAGCGTACGCAGTCTTCGCAAGGAATTCTTCTAGCGTAACCAGTCTACGCAAGGAATTCTTCTAGCGTAAGCAGACTTCGCAAGAAATTCTTCTAGCGTAAGCAGTCTTCGCAAGGAATTCTTCTAGCGTAACCAGTCTACGCAAAGAATTCTTCTGCGTAACCAGTCTATGCAAATAATTATTATGGCGTAACCGGTCTACGCAAAGAATACACTACTGGATAGAAGAATATTACCATTATAATTGTTGAAAAGTTCTGCCATAAGCTGCGTACACCGCATCGATGTTACTGTCGATGGTTGTCTGGCGAAACTTGCAATTTTTCCGGATGTGAATAAGAAATTGAGCACTGCATCATTCCAGACGGTCACGTGGTGGTATATTTGGCCCTATAAACATTAACATATTCTATCCATCACTTCAAAATGGGTGGGGAAAACTCAAACTCAGATCGTACACTATTATGCAGATATAGTACTCATATGACTATAAAAATTATAATTTTATATTTATTCACCTTTTTCCTCAAACGTAAAATCCTCGTTTTGTCGACTACGATCATCTTTTCACTTCCAATCCCGGGGTCGGTATGTTTCCGAGCCACGTGACGTTTTTCATACGTACGTCGTGTTTATGTTATTTCACGATATGATGCAGCAAAAACTTATGCAATTCGCTTTTAAAATAACACAATTCCCACTTGAACTCTTTCGCACGTCCGTCCATTATGTAGTGAGGTTATGAAAAATCACCTTATTGTCATATCAATTTGACGCGTATTGTTTGTGGATCCGCGGCGAGAATCTGCGAGTATGTATAACCAAAAACGATGGAATTTTTCATTATAATATTATGACGTATACGGGGGTCGTTTGTTTATAAATAAATTTTGTAACCGTAATTAGGGCTGTTTTTTTTAGAACTTATATCCACTTTCGCTGCTTTTACACTTTCACTGCTTTTACACTTTCGCGCTCTAACCCTACTTGGAGGTTAAAGTCGTCAGAGGCCATACTTTTAACGTTTCTAGCGCGCCATCGTTTGTTTATAGTAGCTTTGCCCTGAAGTGCGCAAACGGTGCACTTCAGGCTGAAACGCTGAGCGTTCCCCATGTTAACGCTTTCCCCAAAAGGACGTATGAAGTATAGCTTACGATGCGACCGAATAACTTTATCCCTCCAAGAAAACCGACGAGTCTGGAACGTTCTAAAGTGTTGAAGAATTTTTCTGGTAAAAAAGTCGCTCGGAAATTCGGCCAAATATTACGAGATCTCAAGTTTGAGTAGGCGGATTGAAAAATGACCGAAACAAAATCGATAGGAAAAAATAATATTTCATTGGTAAAATGTCATTAGATTTTCGATTCGTCTCCGCGTTTTCGCGTAATGTCGATTATAAGTTAAAAAGTCGTCCGCTAAGCCCATCTTGGTGTATAAAGAGTGCACGGCGTGTCGTTGTCGTGACAGTCGTTTTTCTTTATTACTTGACGTATTACTTGACGGTGCCGCGTCTCTTGATGCCTATGTTAAAAGAGGATATACTTAAATGATCTATAGTTTATTGACACCACAATCAAAATACAGCTAACAGAACTGTTGGCGTATATCATAATATGTTTAACACAACTATAAGCGTATATTTACAAATGTTATTTTAGTGGTTTGTATGACTATCTAGTATCCCCGAAATAAATATTAACTATTGTGGAAGGCTTTATACTATCGATATGGTTCATTCAGAGCTATCACAGAATTATTGTGTTCCGATTTTATGATAGCACTGAATCTAGATCCATATTGTAAGGCCTTCTACAATAGTTTATAGTAATTTCGAGAATACTGAATAGTCAAACACGCCGCCAAAGTCGCATGTTTAAATATACTTGTCGTTTATAGTTGTGTTAACTATATTATGATTGCGGTGTCCATAAACTATAAGGATTTTGATTATACCCTCTTTTACCATGCGCGTTTTTTTGTAAATACCATACACTTTTCTCTCAGTGTATGCTTATCTGCAGCGTGAAGAAAAATGTCACTGCAAAATCAGGGCGTAAAAAACGTTCTGATGACAATTTCGGGCAAGGTGTATTTCCACCTTTTTTCATCCAAACGCAGAGGGGCGTCAGTCAAAGGTAAAAGGGCAGAATTTTGTACCCCACTTGACTTAACCCCGTTCGCAATGAGAAAAAAGGTGAGAAACTTGAATTGTAACGAAGTTTGTGCCTGTTGAGAGGTTCGAGACGAAGAACGAGACTATCGGAGAACAAAGGCATCCTGTAGCGATCCAGTGGTTTTATGCGTAATGGGGCTCGTAATGAGTGTTACTATTGCGGCACTGCATGCCTAAATTTCTACAAATTAATTTAAAGCGAGTGAAACAGTGTCGAACCGACTAATTACCGGAGTCTCCGGTACGAGTAGAGGACCCTCATCGGCATCTACAAAGGAAGAAGGGCTTGGAAGTACTAAGGGAGGTGTCGGTATCCATTGCCCTTCTCCTCACTCTTTCCCTATCCTGCACTGCTAAACTTTTACCCACCCTGCCATGTCCTTACTCCGATTCTTTGAGGCGACCTCGAAACATTCGCCCCAAGGATGTGCCCCCTCCCGTGCGTATTGGTGCTGGGCTCGTTGCTCGTCCAAACCAAACCGCGATTTCTTCGTTGGTGACTGTTCTCCACCCTGCTTTTTTCAGCTAGCTATGGATGGTGTATTTTCATCGCTCCCTGCATGCAGCGATGCAAAAAACAGGAATCGCACCCAGTAGAGTTTGTTTCGCCGTTGCTGGTGGTCTTATCGAA
>OZ010712.1:6161865-6198201 GCA_963932345.1 Ophion ventricosus | reverse complement strand
ATCTAAATGCATCCGAGGTGGCGCTCACTGCCATTATGGCTGATGGACGCTTATTGACGCGCGCCCTGGCAGCGAAGCCAGAATGCCTGAGCCGTAGAAGAGCCCAAGCCAGTTCTCCTCCTCTATCCCCTGGTCTTCCTGGTATAACCCTCTTCAGACGATCCAGCACCCTCTACCCACCTCACTTATACCCACACCGAGCTTCAACATTTTACCAGTCTGCGTCAACCCCTCCTATTCCCGAAGTCCGCCAACCCCTCCGCAGCCACTGAGAAACAGCGTCGACACGCCCGAGAAGCGAATCGAGAAAATGTCGTCGATCGTGCCGTGCTCGAGCTGCTAAAGTAGCCCCTGTAGGCTGTAACAAAAGATTTCTTGATAAAATGAATAAAGCGAATATTCGGCTAGCTATATGATCCATGCAACTTTTGACACGCATTCTCATCTTTACATCACATTTTCATCTTTAACATGGCAGTATTGAAATTATGGGTCAGTTTAATACCTGCAAAATTGCTTCATGACGTATAACTATTGGTAATGATTTCGGTGCATGTTAACATTCTTATCAAGCGCGCATCATTGTAAGAGTAAACGTTCATCGACATTGGTTAAGGCTAATGTAAAACGCAATGACAGCAACGATTTTTGGAACCAACGTAGAAATAGTTGCGAAAAAAACCAATAAAACTTTGCGTTCGCATTTATTGAGTCGTTTATGAAGAGTACTTCAACATACAGGGTGGGGTATTTAAAGTGTTATAGAGCAATCGCACTCAAACTATTGGAGACATCGAAAAAAGTGTCAGATGGAAGTTGTATTATTCGAGAAGGCCGGCATACGGGATCACCGTAACTTTTTTTCCGTGAAGGCACCAAAGCTACGTAAAGGTTAACTCCACTTTTTTCAATCACACCACGTTATTTTTTTTCATAAAATCATTATTGACGTTGGGACGAGTTCAGTGGTCTACAATGCAAGGTCATTCTAGTCACGCAAATTATAAAAATAGTCAAAAAATCGAATCAAATCTGAATAATCACTTTTAAATGATTTACAACCCTTGGTTTGGGTCAACCTAAAGAAGATGCATGAAGTGATCACTCGACTTGTGAACACTTATTTATTCTCTGACGAAAAGATCGTCTAGCTTCAGCCAACATTTGTGGTGTAATTTGGGCACATGCTCGGCGTATTCTTTTTTTTTCATATCGCCAGGCAGTACCATTAACTTAATGGCTACCTCCATTAAGTTAACGGTACCAATGCTCGAATGGTTAAGAGTATCCCTTCATTATGAGATTTATGAGTCATATAAGGACCGTTTTTTTAGAAAACGACTGGAACTAACGTCGAGCTCATAAGCTTTAGTTTTCAAAACACATGCATTAACTGCCGAAAAGTAAAATATTATAATTTTTATGCATTTAAATGTTGAATAATAGCAAATGCACTGATTTCCGGACAGCTGTTAGTGTTACCTCCCTGTGTACGGACACTATCATGTCCCAATGTTGAGACACATCCCTATAACCGAACATTATGAGGTCCTAGTTTTCGTCCAACCAGAAAAGAATTCTTACACCCCTTGAAATATTACTCGATAATGAAACAAAGAAACTCGCGAAAAGAGCAGCCTGTAGGTTCATTCTAACTGGTGACTCATGAGGTTTTTTTATTCTCCATTTGATTTACACGTGATAAATTAACGTTTTCTTTTCCAATGCAAACCATCTTCGATAGATACAATTAATGAGTGGTCTTGACCAATCAGTGGGATCATTATATATAGTAAACGGATTTAAAACCTTAGTAATCATCCATCCTTTCTTTTCAATCTTCGAAACTTGTTGATCAAGATGACCGGTGGCATTACGTACGCGTGGGTGGCTGTCAGTATAATCTGTCACTTCAAACAGCGATATAATTCAATGATATTTCTTGTGCTATAAAGTTCTCTTATTACATCGAGCGAGGGCATAATAAGCGCCAAATGGCAAATAATGGAACTAAAAATCGTGGGTTTCAAATTTCGCCGAAAATACAATCGTAATGAACGATTAAATACCGAAAATAAATTTGTTTGATTGGTAAGAATGGCGCTCTGGTGCCAGTCGCCGTGTCAAATTTTCTTTTTCAGCACAGTAAATTATCGAAAATCGGAGATGTCTCGTCGTTCGCCATTTCATATTTTCACCAGCTGAGAGAAATATCTTATTATAAATTTAACTTACATATACCACGGACTAGAGGGCCATTTGTATCACTTCACTGCACCGTTTAAAATATTTTTGAAGTTATTTCGTTGAAAAACGAAGACGAAATCCAACAACCATGATCGAAACGTCAACTTACGGTCGCGGCCATATTGTCGTCTTATGCTACGTAAGTCGTAGTTCCAGCTTTTCACGTCAGCCGTAGATGTATGCATATTGACGATATCACGTTTTATTTTTTTGTATCAAGGCGCAAATGCTTCACCAAATGACGCCATCGCACACTTCCGAACTCGACTGGAGACAGGGATACCTTCAAGCTGTGGATGGTAGCAATGAGCGCAAGAGAGATGAGTATATTCCCGTTCAAATTACGGTCAAATAACAAGTATATATATTACACGGAAGAAGAAACCTCCATATTTATTTATTATTCATGTACAACCTGTGAGTTAATGGGTTTAATCTATCGAACACAAAGCATACCGGAGTGAAAATATAAGTGTACTTGATTATTGGGAGAGGATGGCTTCGATAAATTATTATACTATAATTATTTATAATTATTATACTATAAGAAGTAATTATGAAAAATCGTGATAGT
The DNA here is from genome assembly GCA_963932345.1 of Ophion ventricosus. Classification (NCBI taxonomy): domain Eukaryota; kingdom Metazoa; phylum Arthropoda; class Insecta; order Hymenoptera; family Ichneumonidae; genus Ophion; species Ophion ventricosus. The sequence continues at coordinate 6,195,380 of OZ010712.1, read as the reverse complement.
GTATTGTGAATCAATGAACAATTAAAAATAATTTATAACGTGAACAAACTCAAATGAAATGTGATTTTTTTTTCATAAATAGAAGATGTGGTACCTCTACCGGTCAGAATAAAGGGAATACTGGGAATAATAAGTTATGAGAATAGTGGAAATAATAGGTTATGATCGATGATTATCAAAATCCGGGATCTTCTCTCTTGCTGGACCCTTCGCAAAAAATTCTTTCTTAAAAGTGGACATAAACTTCATACCTTGGCAAGAATGTGGCAAGATTTCCCAAAAAAACTGCAGAAATGCTGTGCAAAAGTAGACAAAAGTATATTTACGTGGGCTGGATTTGTTTCACAAACACTTGTTAAGACAGTTTAAACCTGTTGAAGCAGCTATCACGAAGTCCAAGAAGGTGCCTTGTGTGGTGAATGAGAAAATATCAATTGTGGTAATATTTGGTGATACCTGGTGAGTTATTGCCCTAAGTGCATACATATCCAGGATCGCACCAAGTGCCAACTCAGATTTTTCCGGTTTTCAGTTTGATTGTTTTCATTTCACTTTGTTTTCCATTTATCATACACGGAAGCATTCTGAACTTTGTAACAACTTCTTTTACGGATGTTAACTGATTTAATGACTTGTTGCGAGGTAAATATCGCCTACGTAAATGTACTTGTCTTCCCTTATGATACTTGAAAGCTACAATATCGTCGGCATTGGCATTATCAAACGCGTACCACGTGCCTGTTGCATGGCCGGAATTATATCCCTGTTGTGCCTGTCGTATGTTGTGCGTGTGCGTGGACATGTGTATGCGCATGCATCCATGCACAATTGCCAGGGGTATACCATTGTATTAACACTAAAGCAACTAGATAAGCATTTCAAACATTTGTTCCAATTACAGGAAAAATTTCGGTGAAAACGAATCATGAAAGTGAAAGAAAAGGGGACTAATATAAATCAAGCAATCGAAATAAACGAGCAGTTGTACACAAATTGAGTACGAGAGCGCGTGCACGCCCACCCACTTGCACAACAAAAATGTAAATTCGACCCTGCAACCGCTATCCGTGGTACACCTTGAATAATGTTAATGCTAATGGTATTGTAACTATCAAGTTTTGTAGCTAAACAAGCACTCGATGCAAACATACTTAAAAATAGTATCTTCAAAAACTTTCGAGTTGAGGTCAGAAGAATATAAAATGAAAATGTGCGTTCTGATTGAAAAAATTAAAACTAACCTTCGTACGATCGCGGCAAGATCAAACTCGTAAAACGATTTTTTTCCTTCAAAACTAAACAACTTATATTCGACAAACTTGTTTTCATTTCAATGCGAAATTCATAGATATCGGCTTGTAATATTTTACATGAGACATCCTGTACATTGTAACGCGTTCCCATGACGTCCAGAGTCGCCGGAAAATTACTTAAGCACGAACAAACTAAAGCCGATTCCTGATTGTTTCACCGCGAAAACTTCGCGAATAGTCAAAGGGCGTCAAACCTTTTTTCAGTATCTGGGCAAGCTAAGTAAGCACTAGAAAAATCATAGAAAGCCCCGATTAGCTCGTCATTCCATGACACCTGCGATCATCAGTAAAAAATGAGGGAGCCGGAAAAAACGAACCGAAAAGCGAGACACGGCGAGCATTCTTCTTTCCGCAGTACGCTCTAGTACGATACAATGAAAACGCTAGTTATAATGTTATGCCACATAAAAGCGTACTTCCTCCATGAAATAGCCCGACTAAAAATTTTGATCCGGCAGCCTGAAGACTCATCAGGCCGCTATCAAGCTGTGGTCGGAATACCGTAGTTAGGCACGCCTGATCTGTGCTTGATGTTGACCGGATCAGTGGAACCGTAGTAAGGAAGTAAGAAGGCTACTTTACTTCAGCCTGATCAGGGTACCTTCTTACTCACGTACGACGGTTCCTCTAATCCGGTGGTCATACGGCACAGATCAGGTCTGTCTAAAGTATCCGGACCTTTTTTTCGCCTAAATGAGTCATTTGGGTGAAAAAAATTTTGGACCGCGATTAGTACATCCTAATTTATTCAGTCGAAGCTTTTTTTTGTGCACGTTCTGCTATCAGTCATACTTGGTCTACCCACTCCAATAGAAACCAAGAATCGGGAACGTCAAGCTATTATTCCGAGAGATTCGACTCATGAAGGTCTACGTCACCAGATTAGTGGGAAGTATTCCTCGGAGATGCCAAGCGATTATTAATAGTGTAGGCGATTGGACCGCTTATTAATAATGAAACATCACGGCTTATATCATGCAGTGTGTGTGTGTATTTTTTTTCAATGCCTTCTCCCATATAGTGTTTGTGTATCGCCGTACACGCTCCTGTCGAACAGACTGTATTTCAGGACCATGGTGAATAGCGTCTACGCTTGATGCAGCTTCAGAAATACTAATTCTCTGCCGCTGGTGGAAGCATGATGTGCTACAAGTTACACTGCGTTCGCTCCACCGACAATAACTTATTGAGCTATTTTCACATTATTTGGTTTAGAAGCTCTCATTGTCGTTTTGATTGAATCCACCAAGATACCGTTCTAGTTATTCTTTGTTAGGGAGATCCTTGTAAATGCGTTTTATGGTATCAAAAACATTTTAAGGCAGAACACTGGATGTACTGTACTGTGGTGTACTCGGGTTGATATGTGGTGGGTTCATCGTTACCGGATACCTATTGCCGGGAGCACCAGCTCTCCGTTACTTTTGCGCACGGAGGGTACACTCCGCGGGCTTATAACTTCGCCAATTTTAATGGAATCAAGTAAAAAAAAATGACGGAATATTTTCGAGGCGTTATAATTCAAGAAAGTCATTTAAAAATCGACTGTTTCAAGGTTGCAGCTGGCAAGACCCCTAACACAACATAAAGTATTCACCAATGAATATTCCCCGCCAAGCCGCAATGTTCAAGCTATCAAGCGGTTCTGCCTCGATATTTAAATTATTCGCTCGAGTTACGTGAGGGCCCACCTCGTCGGTGCTCGATCTCCTTCAAACCCATTACTTCGTCATACATTCCAAATTAACGCGATTACGGAGCCATCCCAGCACCTCGCAAAAATACTCTCTTTTACTCACAAATCGAGAGTAATGTTCACTCACGTCGTCTACATATGGTATTTCTTTTTTTCTACTTTTCTTGTCGTGACTGTATACTTTTTCTTCGACAATTTTTCCTCATGATGTTCAGTCAACAAGCCCTCACGCGTTGTGTTTTCAAGGGCAGGTTTGCCGTTATGTCCAGACGAAAGGGTCGCTCCACTTTCGCCCTCTCGCACCAATTCTGTCAAATTCGAGACATCCCGTGAGACCCATCAATGATGTATCGACCAAGATTATCGCGTAATTAATCCATCTGACAACGGCCGATATCAGACAAACTTCCTCTGCCCTTACATAGACGTCGCTTGTCAGAAACTCCCCACGTCGGCTGTCTCCTCGATGGCCTATGAGGGATAGCGCCGGTTTTCCCCACCAACTCAGTGGATATTGGGGCTCGTAGTCTCCATTTCACTAGGTCTGTCCACAACTTGTTCCGACGACTTATCGCATCATGTACATCTCGCTCGTGCTCGCTTGTTTTCTGACTCCTCAAGCCATCGCACCGCCTTAAAATACTTCAGTGCAGTTTTTAGTAGCTGGGTTTCTCTCGCCGGTAACACCAAGGGTCGATAAACCGTACTTAATGACGTGATGCTAAAAATGTACCGTTGCAATGCGTGTATGTACATTTACACTACTCAAAAAAATTAAGGGATCAAACAATAAAAAAAAATGTCTCGTGATTTTCAGTGCGCTGTAACTCAGTGAAAAATTGATTGGCCATCACTGAAAAATCATAAGAAGAACAGAAAAAGCTAAATTTTTTAATTTTTTTCATCGTTTAGGAAGTCCACGGATTCCATCCATTTTTTAATCGATTTTTCGTTCAGAAACCTTTCGATTGATCCTTCCTTTTTAATTTGATCGGCCGGAGGATCCGTACAATGATTTATCACCGAGTTATCAGCTGTAAAAGCAAAAATGACTTTGATTGTATAGAAAAGGGAAGGACAGTTTTGAAAACTTCAAAGTGTAGGATGCTAACTTTAAACTATAGGATGCTTTTATTATTTTTCAACTAAATATTTTTTTCGTTAACGCAAATGAATTCTAAAAAAGCTAAAGAATGGAAGCTAAACTCAAGATTATTTCGCAAAAAATCGTTGCATAAAAGATCTGTTCAGTTTTCTTTGACGCTCAAAGTGTCCGTAATGAGCCGATAAAATTTCAAACCACTGCGATGTTTTTTTATTCTATTGAAAACAATGAAAATTGTCACTTTTGCTAAAAACCAATTATTGGAACTTTTTGAGTAGTGTACAGATGGATGTATTACGTTTTGGAATTAATTCGTAGCGTTTTACAAGAGATGGCGTAGGTAGTACAGTATTTCGTTGTTACCGACAGTAATGTATTCATCGTGAAACAGTTATCATTGAATGTCATTTGCTGTACATAACCTCTTTTTGAATCGTAAATAACAACTTTTTATAATTTATTGAATATGTCAACATTTGTGCCGAATAAAGTGTTTTTGCGGGGAGTTTTACTTCATTACTTTAATATGAACAAAAGTGCTGCTGAAGCTCATCGTATTTTAGTGGAAGTGTATGGTGAACATGCTCTAGCTGAGCAAACGTGACGGAAGTGGTTTGCACGTTTTAAAGCTGGTGATTTCGACTTGGATGACAAGGAGCGACCTGGCCAGCCGAAAAAATGTGAAGATAATGAGTTGGAGGCATTGCTCAATGAAGACTCATCTCAAACACTTCAAGAATTGTCTACATCATTGGGAGTTGACTTATCGACGGTAGGAAAACGTCTTAAAACTTTGGGCATAATCCAGAAGGAAGGACATTGGGTCCCATATGAATTGAAGCCAAGGGACATTGAGAGGCGTCTTTTGACATGTGAACTGCTGCTTCAACGGGAGAAAAGAAAAGGTTTTTTGCATCGAATTGTCATTGGTGATGAAAAATGGATCCATTACGACAATCCGAAGTGCAGAAAGTCATGGGTTAAGCCCGGCCAACCATCATCAGTGGCAAAGCCAAATATCCATGGGTCTAAGCTCCTGCTCTGTATTTGGTTGAATCGGAGGGGTGTGATTTATTATGAACTGCTGAAACCGAATGAAACTATAACTGGGGATCGCTACCGACTGCAATTGATGCGCTTGAGCCGTGCATTGAAAGAAAAACGGCCGGAATACTCCAAAAAACACAACAAAATCATTTTGCTGCACATGCTCGTCCGCACGTCGCACAACCGGTACAAACATATCTGGAAACACTTAAATGTGAAGTCCTACCCCACCCGCCGTATTCTCCCGATATCGCTCCTTCTGATTATCATTTGTTTCGTTCGATGGCTCATAGCCTGTCTGAGCAGAAGTTCACTTCTTACGAAGATTGTCAAAAATGGGTCGATTCGTGGATTGCATCTAAAGACGAGGCGTTCTTCCGACACGGTATTCGTAGCCTGCCCGAAAGATGGTCAAAAGTAGTAGAAAGCGATGGGCAATACTTTCATTAATGTATTTTTTTTATTTTCATTTAAAATAAATATTTTTTTTTCATTAAAAAAACGCTACCAATTAATTCCAAGTCCTAATAATTTAAACCATCCATACTGCTATTTATCCGTTAAGTGGCACTATCAAATATTAAAGAAACATTAACCAGCCTGTCCTCCTTGTCTGGCAGATGGTAGCAATTATTTTTTTCTTACCAACAAGTCTCGAGTGCGTAATATTTATGTGTTGTACTATTTTTATGAGTATATCAATTAAATGTATTTTTCATCGAAAGATAACCAATCCATACATATTTCATTGTGATTATCTTAAACTATTTTTTTTTAAATGGAGAAACTGTGAGGGCCGCAGCTTAAAATAACGTAGTTTTACTAGATTAGTAATATTTTTGTAGATTTTTTACAGTAGAAATAAATAATGTATTGTACATTAGAAGGTGTCGAAAAAATAGAAAAATATTCACTTTCACCCTTTTAAACAGTTAACAAACTTTGAGCTCTTTGATACACATAAAAGGTATAGCGTTCGAGAATTGGGTCATTAAATGATTTTTTTTTCATTGTAAAAATCATGTGTGGTTTTTAAAGCAAAGTATTTTTCTTTTTTTTCAACAATTAACAATGATGTAGCACTTTGAAATTATTGTTTTGTTCGGCTCGACAAAAACGCGTCGAGAGCATCCGAAGTTACACGAGTGCTCTGTGACGTCACCGTTCGAAAGCTGGTATATGAACTACTCGTGTAATACGAGTATTCTGTCAACGATACCAACGACAAAATCGTATAAGCCTTGTTTCGTTCCTCTTCGTATAAATACGACGAAAAGTGCCCCTATTACGTATTTCTGAATGTGTCACAAGACATAAAACGTCGAAATCTGTGGTTCGATGCAGCACGACGTGTCAACCCGAAATCATCGTCCACTTAGTTTTTATGTGAAAACCACTCTGATGTCAGTGTAAACGTGATATAATATAAACTGTATTGAAATATATTTTTTTTAATACGTCTTTCTCAAAATGCTTATTATACGTAGCGACAATAACTGACACAATTTATCAAGCGTCTTCTAACCTCAAAATTTTCAGTTATTCACACATCGTTGCACGAAAATTAAACTAGTTTTCGACTTTTTCAGAATGCTCGAGTTGTTTTCAGATGTAAAATGACATCAAATTACACATTTGTGTACATTTACGTGTAAGCCGTATACAAAGCCTATTCGGTCGCGTTCGAACGATGACGTCACAAGTGCCAGTGCCGATAACGTGCCATTTCGCGCCAACATCTACAATTTGAATTATCGTGACATAAAAACGATTAATAATTATCTTTAGAATTATTTCAACGAAAAATCCTTTTGACATTCCGTTTAATTATCATAAAAGATCAATTCTAAATAAAAAATCGAACATTTTTTTACAACTCAATTTTCCATTCAAGCTACAACGATAATTCGCTGCTTATGTTTGAACTTGAAAAAATCAAGTCATTAATAAATATCAAATCTGTTGGAAGACTTTTAAACTCTAAAGCTTAAAAAATGGTTTTTAGAAATCTCGATATTACTTTTAGACAAATTACTTCTATTTTATACTCCTGTTGCAGGTGGAATAAAATAATTTACGAATAGCTGCAATTTGTCTCAAAATAAGTTTATTGGGGTTTGAAAAATATTAATTAATTCTTGAGTTATTCAAATTCGAATGTGAAGAGCGAACTTTCGTACAAATAAAAAGAGAAGAATTATGAAGCGCCTGTACTTCTTGTTTCACTTGAGTAAAGAAGCTCAAAAGTGACATTACTTTTTTTAATACCTCATTATGGATTTGATGGGTTAGGAGTTGATTTTTTTTGTCTCGTCACACCCTATTATATACATGGATATGGCTCTGTACAATAAATATTTATTTTATCCAAGGATGACCAATCACTGTCGAGCTTTATTGCAAAAACGTGTAGAAATAATTTCTAAAGGCTACGATGCTCGAATGTTGTGGATATATCTTATAAAACCTCTGTAAGTTATGAAACAGTTGAATCAGACGATGATTGCCAGAGTTATTATTTGGCTTTGTAGAGGGCGATGAGTTCTCATATTAAAAGGGCAAACGCTCTTTTGCAGGGGTAGGCACACGAAAACTTCCCTCCTAACCTTTTTTTCTAGTCGTCTCTCTCCCTGCCTGCCCTTCTCTAATTCTCTCAGTTGCTAACCATTTTCCATCTCTCATTTTCTCGTTTGATTCTGTATACCTGACTCTGTCGGAGCGCCTTCAACGCGCCAGGATTATCACGTTATTTATGCGGCAATAATAACGAGTTAGTGTATGCGCGGGATGTGCTTTATATCCTTGCAAGCCATTAGGGTTAATATAGCGTAAGATGTCTCATCTCCCTTCTCCCCTCTCACTCTCTCCCCATCGTTACACTTTATCCTTCTTTCTCCTCCTCTCCCCTCGCCTATCGCGTTTTCCCTCGTTTTCTCCTGTCCCTTCCTACCTCTTATGATCCTCTCGGTATCACTGCGTTTCCCTTTCCCGTCCCTTCCCTCCTTCACCGTTCTCTCCCACTCCCTCCCTATCTCCGTAGCACTCATTGTCAGAGTTACCTCGGTTCTTCAGGACCATGGACATTTACGAAGTAGCGTTCAACTATATGGTTTTCTAAGACAAACCTTTGACGACAGCCGGTTAATTCGATGCAGTGTTAACCACCCCTCTGCGCAGCTTCACTTTCAGCATTTTCAGGACTAGTGGCAAGAATCAAGATGACGCATTACACGCTTTCACTACGTCGAAAATACGATCCCTAATTCCTCGGAAACAACTGGTTATAATAAAACGTCCCTTTGTACGATTTTACTATTCTACAAATCAAATTTTTGGCAAATAGAGGCTGGAACGATTATTACGTTTTTGTTTAATGACAGTTTTTAATCAGTTACGAACTGCTACTTTCACTTGAGTTATGTTTCTAGCACTTGAGCCACAGCCTTACGGAATTGCATCAAAGGAAGAGGAAAAAAGGACAAGCGACGGTTGAAAAATCGGAAGATCCTCAAAGAGACCGCCAAGATTCACGTTGTTATTTAAGGTAATAGTCTCGCCACAGTCACGTTGAAAAGTTTATTTTCCGCTCAATCGATGGAAGCTTCGAAATATTGCGAAATATCCTTATAATGTAGGTTGCACATCTTATCGGGATGTCAAAACTTATAAAGTAACGATGAAAACGCCTAATATAATGTTTACCTAACCCTCACTTTTATATGTATAAGACTACCCATTCCGGCCACTAATACGTAGATACTCTGCGTATACGAATGTGCACACAGTACTGTAATTTAGTTCTAGTCTGCTCCAGTCGCTTCGTGGCGCTAGCGTCACTAGACATTGCTTAATAAAAATAGCTATATCTCTGAAACTAGACGGTCAAAATTTATAATTTGTTTACCCTCTTCGTCATATGTTTCTCTGTAATTGAAAATTTAAAAAAATATGTAGAAAAGTTTCGAAGTTACTACCTGAAATGTGAAATTTTCCACTGCTCCCCATAAGAACACGTGTAAAGCCGTGCAATCTTCGATTGCCAATATCTCGAATACACAACAAAAATTCCTTTTGACATTTTGCAGGTAATCACTTAATAGTGTCCTGAATGGGTCCTCAAAATAAGTAAAAAAAAAATCTAAAGGAAAGCTCCTTGTAGAGACTATTATCTTAAGCCAATATTATTGTCTATAGAGCTGTTCTGGAGGTGATTCTTAGGATGAAATGGCTGGTAAACTTTTCTAGTTTTCTTTCCGAAACTTTTTACACATGTTTATTGATTCTTGAAGATATCTATAAATTCAAAAAATATGTGCGCGGAAAATGCCCCCAATTGGCGACCAGTGCTGTGAACGGTGAAATGTGAAGAAAAAACCAAATATATTCTCAACCCTTCGACTGCACTTTGTGCGTCTCTTTGACCCTAATATTTTTCGTGCAAGCACGTATTTTTCACTTCGCATATCCCACTTTGACCGAATGTTTGGGCACATAATTTTTGTATTCCTTAATAAATAATTTTTTGGCCATAAAATAAGGATCATTAACTACAACAAATGTCTCTACAACAATAAAAAATGCATATTTACCGAAATACAACGATCTAAAAAACGTCTAGAGTCCGCTCGACCCCACATCCAGTCAGACGTTCGTGGTGAAAGTGTGCAGTTGAAGGGTTAATCTATATGAGTGTTGTGATGTTTGGTACCAGATTCAGCAAAAAAAAAGAAATTCACAAAACGGCGGCATTCTAAACTTTCATTATCCATTTTTTCCTATTTTTCTGACCGGTCTACGAGTTATATAAAGAAAAAAATATTTTTCGACTTAATTCTGTTATGAATGTTGGAAAACGATCTACTGCAGGTATATGCCAAACCTCAGCTCAATCGGTCAATTCGTTATCGAGATATCGTGATTGCCGATTTGAAAAACATAGTTCCGAGAAAAACACGTTTAAAGTTGCTGCGTCTCAACCGTGCTCCTTGAGCATACTCCTTATACTTTTTATAACTCGGCAATTTTTATGAATTTTAGGGGAGGTTACCGTCAAGTGGCATGGAAATGCATGTACTTCGGGAATTATTTTTATATAAAATAAGTACTTTTGGAAATGGGCTTCAACGTATTTTATTCTTCTATCAATGGAGAGTAAATGCCAATTTTATTTATAAAAAAAAGCCTTGCCAGTTCATCTCAATCGAAAACGGATTAAACATGATTAAACTAGACGGAATTTGGGGGCCTAATCGTTTTTTGTTTCCTGAAAAACCTTTGAATAACAAAGTGACAACAGTTTGGAAAAAACCACAATTTTTTTTTGCTTCAACGGACGAAAGAAATATTTCTGAATCAATTTTTGACAAAAATCGCTTCCTGGTGGCCCCGCCAGTTGAATTTCCTTTCAATTCCGTAGAGATTCATGTGAATCGGTTAATCCGCTGAAACTGTAGAGCTCCTCGCGCGGGGAAAAATGCTCTTTCCAGAAAAACGCATTTAAAGTTTAACGTTTAGGCTGTACATTGTAAAATACTTTAGATATGAAAATATCGTTTCAATCACGTGTTCTAAACACTTTCAGGGTGCAAATTTTGTAAACAAAAATCGAATTTTGCATCGTTGTGAACGGTAAACCTGCCCTTAAAGGATTTACCATATGTATTCATAAAGGGCTGTCGAATAATAAAATAAAATTTAAAAAAAATATATTTTTTCAAACTTCTCGACAACAATACTGCCTTAAACCTATAGAATATTCGTATTTTTGAATACCCACAGTACATTGTCTCTTCATTGTTTAGTATGCATTTTGTTTACTTTTTGTTTGCAAAAACGATTTTTTTTCTGCGTTCAAATATGTCTGTCCACTCCACACGTACGCTTTTGAGGTTAACGTTTTTCCGTAGAATTCATGCATGCCGAATTTTCTGCATAATATTTGTTAACATTATCACGAATGTGAGCGTTTTTCAATCCCTGCCGTGCAGAGAATAAAGAATGGCTTGTAAACCAATGGCATCTGCAAATCCTAAAAGAGGATGCTTGCAAATATTTTTATTTGAATTGCATTAAAACAAAAAATAATCATAGTGGGTAGTTCTTTTTAAAGAGAAAGGCTATCCTTAATAATTCTCAGCTCGTAATAGTTCCATAGAGCTGCAAGAAAGAAAAATATGAGGAGTGGAGTCTGTTATCGCTGGTGGTTTTCAGCCTTATACCACTTGAAGTTCTCTATATAATTCGAAAGCATAAGGTACAAGGTAATAAGGTATATAAGATATTATTATAACGATAATAATGGTGAGTAGTATGTTATAATAATCAAAACACTGTATCGAATAAAATATTTTACGCAATAGCAATACACGTACACACATTTTCGTACAAATTCACGTATGTTATCTGATTTTGGTCAAGCGCCAAAATTCAATTTGGAAATATTTTACGCTACGATATCGACAGCCAGACACTTGAATCACTCAAAATTTATCAATGAGACAGGTTCGTACTATCTGCAAAATTCGTCAACTGCGATAAGTATGATAATTTACAATCAGGAGTGAACAAGTGGAACACTAATATTTTTTTCGCGATTTTCTCAAAACCGAGAAGAAGTTGAAAGGACTTTGTTTCTTTGTTTGTTATATGTCAAAATGATTCAGAAACTTTTACCATCAAAGTCATAAACACACGGACAAGGGTTACGTTGAGAAGTATTGTTTGAACACGAGCGAAAATGTTATACACCAAGCGTAACAATTGAAAGATTTCTTTTCGTCGCCTGAATTTCGACCTTTTTTAAATCGCTAAATCTCCGTGAAAAAAAACGCAGAATGAAAAACGTTAACTCTTTTTTAACTCATAAAAAATCGATGTTGAAAACCTTATCCATTTTTTTAATACAGTTATTGTTCATTGAACGATAAAAGGAAGGAATTTAAAAAATTTGCATAAGTTTGAGTTTGTGCACGGGGAACGGATATCTCTTTTTTGTTTTTGGAAAAGCCACGGCGGCTATTTCGAAGAACATACATTTCGCTTCAAATTCTTTTTTAGCGAGCTCCCCGAGAAGAAATTGTGCTAGCCTGTCTGAGTTACGTGCTAATTACTGGCTCGCCTAATTGAGCTCATACGAACTGACTAATGACTGCGCCGATATGACCTAGCAATATTCTGAATGTTTTGTTAACTAGCCCTTCTACATTCATTGCCCACTAGATTTTCACTATAGAATTCGCTACGTTGTCATAAAAATGACAACTCGTAACTAGGCCGTACTGGACTAGTCAACCATAGTTACAAACGATAAAGTGAGGTTATGTGACTACACGTACTATCATCTAGAAAATGACTCATGGCTGGCTAGCCAACTTGAATTTCGGATGGAGTTGGAAATTAACTAAATTTTCAAGAGGGAATCTCGCCATGATCCTGCCAATGCTAGCTAACTGCAGCCATGCACCCCTTGATTAGTCACTGCCGAGCAGAGTTGGCATTAACTAGTTACTTCAGTATCGAATTCGATTAAAGATACTCGATACAAATGTATTGAGCACGAAGAATTCGATCAATTGATACTTTTGTATCGAGTAACGAAAAATCATTTGATACTCGATACTTTTGAATCACGAGTAACGAAAAATCCTTTGATACTCGATACTTTTGTATCGAGAAACGAAAAGTTTTGCGAAACTCAATACTTTTGTATCGCGTATCGAATAAATTTTCGTTACTCGTTACACAAGTATCGAGTATAACGAAAAGCTTTTCGCTACTCGATACTTGTGCCATTCCAAAGCCTCAAAATACGAAACTATTCTGTTAACAGTTTTGTAATTTCTCACGGTTGATACAGAACCCTTGTACTCGAGGGAAGGTAAAGAATTTCCGACTATTTGTCAATTTTTCAAAATTTGGAAAAAAAAATGTTAACGATGAAAAAATTCGTGGAAAATTTATATGCATTCGGAAAACTTAACAATTTCATTTCAAATAACAAAAAAAAAAACAATTTTATACAAATTCAAACAAATAACAATATTATAAAAGTATCGAGTATCGAAGAACTTTTCGTTACTTGATATAAAAGTATCGAGTAACGAAAAGCTTTTCGTTACTCGATACTCAAGTATCGAGTATCGAATAAATGTTCGCTACTCGATACAAAAGTCGCGATCTCCATCAATAGCTTGATACTTTTGTATCGAGTAACGAAAAGTTTTTCGATACTCGATACACTTATATCGAGCAAAACGTAACGCCCGATACAGATTTTGGACAACTCTGCTGCCGAGCCGATCTTGATTACAGGTGCCACTGCCTTACAATGAAAATACCACCTAGTGACTAAGTCGTGACCAATGATAGTCACAAGTAACAAAGTGAGGTTATATAAGTACATGTAGTTCCATCGAGCGATTGGTGCGCGAGGCTGGCTAAGCAAATTGAGTTACCGATAGCGTTACGAATGAAAAATAAAAAATCCTCAAGTGGGTATTTCTCGATGATCTAGCCAACACTAACCAACTGCGGCTGTGTTCTCTTTGATTGGTTACTACCCAATCGATCGTGATTAGTTTATATGATGCAAATATCGTTATTAGTCATTTATATAATGGATAGCATTCGTGGCAGTAACATCGTGCTCATTAATTCGTCAGTATACAGAATAAATGTTTGGACAAATACAATTTGAGATTATGTAATTCTACGCGAATATAGCTGGAAATGCAAAAAAAAAGTAATCAATCCGATAACGTTATTTACATTTGTGAAACCATACATTTCTTAATAACGCAATTGTTTGCATGATACATATGTAGACGATGCGAAATTAATAAATTAGCTAAGTAGAACTGGCTCAGTGGACAATATCATGGATTTATCATCCAGACGTACCAGGATCGGAATCACCTCACACGTAAGCGTTTTTCTGATATAATTTCAAATAAAGAAATTAATATATTCGCAGTGCACATATCATAACTAGATATGATAACGAATAACGAATAAAATCGCGAAATGGTACAGTGACATAAATAATGTGCGAAAAATTTTTTGTATCTAGCGTCTAGTGATTTGAAAAAAACTAAGTAAGTTTTTAGAAAACTCCCTGAAAAAATCTTTTTGGACATGTTTTTTTCTGTCGCAAAACGGCATTTTTTAAAAATGTGTTAATTTTGGAAATGTACACTTTTTGTTGAAAGTACCGTAACTCCAGAAAAAACAGCGAATCCTCAAATTTTTTCGGACGTTTTTTGGTCGAGAACATGCTAAAACAATATGCAAAAAGTCGGACACCTGGGTTTGGCCTTTCCTCGTGCCCCGAGGTCGTGAACATTGCGAAATATTTCAGTATTCGTACAGAATGCCAATTTGAGCTTAAGAACATAAACATCCGAAAAGCACCACCGCTATTGGCGTGCAACTTAGAGAAACGGTATAATTAGTAAAGTGCGTATCCTTCTGTTTGAGTAACGCTAATACCGGCGGTACTTTCTGAATTTTCCTATTTTTCAACTCAAGTTAGCATTCAGTTGAAAATTATTAAAATTTGAAAAGTACTGTCGGTACTTGCGTTACTTAAAAACAAGGATATACGTCTTTACCATATCATTGTTGTTAAAAAACGGTCGAAATTTTGGCGAACTAAGGGATCCGTCAATTGTTGGGCTTAGTGTATTTACCACATCGAAGTTTCACTTGCCAACATAATTCGTGCCGCGTGTCGTGTCGGTGTCACATATTTTCCAAAGCTCTGTTATTACGTGCTACCAAAAAAATGTAATCTTGGAATAAGACTGTCATAAAAAGTCGGATAAGCGCAATATTTCGTGGAAATATTGTTATCATGATACTTCAGGACCAGGCGAATCGGCACCCGCGTACAACCTCTGCAGATGGGGTTGTAAGACCCTGTATTACATTCGGCCAGTGTTATTCTCGTCCTTGTCCTCCCCTGCTCTCTTCAAAAACTGATATAACGTATAATTTTATCAACGAAAACACCTGAAAACAAACATTTATTTTGGAGCAGAACAATAGTGTTTAAGCGCATCATAATCTTATCGAGTTAAAAATGGAGAATAAACTTTTTTTTGTATTAGTACCAATTGTACATATTAAATAAAACGTGCATAACCGCACAATGCATATTAAGAGATGACAGGTTTATCTTCACTTTTTAATTACAAATCTTGCTTCATGAAGTGATATTTTTTCATTAAAAAACTATTTGTCGAAAGCTCTCGGCCAACGTAAAAGATTTGAAGTTTCGAAAGTCTTCGAATAAATTATAATTTTTACAATAAAAAAAACCGTTTTATCATTTTATCTATTGCTTTTTTAATCCTGTCATTGATCATATTTCGATTTTGATCACATATTAGAAAAACTGATATGAAATACTGTAAAAAGGCTCCTCAATGACTTCATAACTTAAAATATTTTTTTAGGAAGTAGAAAAACATATCCAATTTAGTCTTACCGACAATTAATGACATTAATACCATAGCTTATGTTATACTATGCTTGCACGTTAAGCAGGTGAACAAACAAATGTAATTTTCAGAATGTAAAAAATCTTTTAAAATAATTTGAAAAAGCCTACAAAATTGACTTTCGATCAGAAAGCGTGAAACATTTGAATACTCCAGGCCATTTGTTCTGACTTTGGTTGAAATAAGGATTTTCAATCATGGACGCCAATAAGGGTGAAATGACGAATAAACGGTTTGTGTTTTTGACGTGAGACCCTAGGATGTCGTATCATGTCAATCAGGAGACGAAGCAGTAAATATATGTGTATAGCGGTGGTCAGTCGGATAATAATAGGTTTAATCCAAAGCAACTATCTAGTCGTCCCTCGACTGGAAACATTTATACGGTTGGTCAAGTGCATAACCGCCATATGTTCTTGACGACCGTCGTCGGAGGCCACGGCCTCTCCAAACCGCTTGATTGGCTAGTATCGATCCAACGACAAAGTGTAATAGATCACCGAAGACATTGACGCCATCCAGGAATATGTCCCTCTATAGCTCCGGCCTTCCTTCTCATACATTCTCTCCCCGCCCATTATTTCTTCATTGTATTCCCTTTCACATATATATCTTGATTTATTTGTCTCGATTTTTCAGACTCCTCCGCCATTTTGAGACAATGAAACAATCAATAGTGATTTTTTTATTTTCATTTAAAAAATCCATGTATTCCCGACGTTATTAAAGTTTCGTACTACAGAAGATAAAATAAAGAATATTTAAAGTGAGTCTGCGTTGTTTGTCCATCTGGTGTCTTACAGATCTGCCACTTATGAATTATCGGAACTAATTATCAGATATTTTGCGTAAAATTAAGCAATTTTTGGCAAAAAATTAACCGCCAAAATAAAAAACGCTACTTACTAAATGGATCGGAAAGCCTGACAGCAATATTTTTTCTATAGACCAGTGACGCATAATTCACAAGTGAACCATAATTCGAATGTCTTTAATATGATGACGTCAAAAATATTTTAAATATATTTTATTAATCTATAACTATAATATGTTAAAATAATTATAATATATATAATAATATTGGGACTACAAATTAATTCGGTCCGTTTTCAAGAGATGGCTCTGGCTGTTATGAATGTTTCATAGTGACAGCTGATTTCGGTGGTTTCAGAGAGGTTAGACATCTGTCACTAACATTCAG
Organism: Ophion ventricosus; assembly: GCA_963932345.1. Taxonomy (NCBI): domain Eukaryota; kingdom Metazoa; phylum Arthropoda; class Insecta; order Hymenoptera; family Ichneumonidae; genus Ophion; species Ophion ventricosus. Next base: position 6,178,519 of record OZ010712.1, on the reverse strand, counting down.
TTTATATCGCTTTGAGTTCCATTAAAAACCTTGTTTTTATACAATTTTCTCATGTACAAGTAAACTACAAATGTTTCATTTTCGATGCCTATCTTTCTTATTCCGGAAAACAGAACCCAAAATCCGAACAAAAATTGAAATATAAAAAACTCTTTGTTATGGGTTTTTTGCAATTTGCAATTGCATTGCAATTTTCAATTTTTAGTAATGTAAAACATAATTTCTTATGCGTTTATTATTTCGATCTTTCATTGCACTAATTATATTTAATTTTGTTTTCGCCACGGAAAGAAGTGAACCGAGAACTAACGAATCACCAGGCGCATGTGAATCGTTCCGTCAGGCATCGAGCAACGACGGTTTGAAAATTGCAACTCCGGTCGCCTTTTTTTAACTACGTAAATTAAAAATTCATCACGTCAATAAAAAGAAACACGTGCCAAGAGCGGAGAGAAGTCAAGAGGATCAGGATGAAGCATTCGAGGGATAATCGAAGAAAATCGTGGATCTTCATTATTCGCCGACATTCTCGAGGTTTTTCAGATTCCATTAATTCCCTGATAAGAAGTCCGAGTTAACGGAATATATGGGCGAGGAAGTTGAGGCTACGAAAGAAATAAACGCGATGGTAGGAAAACTAGATGGGAGTGAAAGCGCAGACGAATATTACGAAGGATAAAGATAGAAAGGAAAACATAGAGAATAATAGAAAAAGCACTTTCTCGGGTACACGTATATACGTGGAAACGTATCGCGCAAGTATACATTCCATACGTGGTTGATTCTGTACGTAGCCAGGGTGAATAAACGAGGACGAGAGAGCAGCGATATACGAAAGGGAAAGAAGGGTATGGCCGGGGAAAATGAGAGGAAGAAAGAAAAGTATAAGTCTGTCTCTCGGTTTCTCGTGGGGGACGAAATAGTGGAAAACGGGAACGGCGAGCATTCTGCTCGAGAGCTATGCCCGCTTGCGGGCTCCGCTGTTGTTCGATTCGGGCCGCGCGGCCGACAAGAATACGAACGGCCGAATTATGAAAATGACTGTGTGACGCGGCACCCACCCTTACCTAGAAGAGATAGCTTCGAGCAATAAACATATCCCCTCGCCCCTTTGCGAACACAAACGCCCTCTACCAACCCGGCTTCACGATCTCTCATTCCTTCCTCCTTCATTCGGGATGCTGCGCGTCCCAACCAGCACGCTGTCCTCCCTTCTCCGCCCTCGCTTTTCCTCCTTCCCTACATTACCAACAACCCTAGGGTAAGGGTTGAAGAAATCGTGATGTGCGCGACCATTCGAAAATACTCAAAGCTTGGATACGTTCTGTCGTGTATATCCCCCCCCCCCCCCCCTCTGTTAGCTCCCACCTGGATCTTTCTCGCTTTTGATTCTTCCAACTTATCCATATCTCCTCGGCCTTTCGATCCCTTTCCCTTTATTCACACATCCGGATAACGTCAAGCCCGTGACACGCTGGGTCAAATTGACGTGGCCGATTTTCATGGCATTGTCGTACGAATCCTTTCGAGTGGAAAAATAATGGAACGTGCTTTGAATATTGAGAAATTCGGAAAAACCGTATAAACTTAGCAAAATGATTGATACGTGTTAATGAAAACTCATCAATGCTTATCCCGACTAGAAATTTTGATCCTGCGGCCTGACGACTGATGAGGCCGCTATCAAGCTGCGGTCCGGATTATCGTAGTAAGGCACGCCTCATCAGTGCTGGATATCTACCGAATCAGTGGAACCATAGTACGGCAGCAAGACGGCACCTTGAACAGGTAGAAGTGAGGTAGCCTGCATACGGCCGTAACATCCTGTGCGGAAATTGAGTTAGGGCTTTGATCGGGCCCATCTTAATTTCCCTTACCTTTATTGAGGCCCTAGTCTGAAAGCCTCACATTGGCCATCAGTGGCTAATCACACTTTGCTACCGAGGGCCATTATTAAAGGCAAAATAACCATGGCCTTTTAAATTGCCTCAACGGCCTCATAAGAATTATTGCAGCCATATGCATAGGTGCGTTAGTGTGTGAAAAAGAAATGTGTTAATTCAATGCATTTGAGGCTTAGAATTCTGTCGCATATTTTGACACGTTTGATCCCGCGTTGTTCCAATGAACGCACTGCATGCGTGTTGCTTTAAGGCATCACAGCTCGTCTACTAAACGCATACGTTGATTATTATATTTAATCGATCTCGATAATTATTTGCCACAAATTCTTTAGTCAAGCAAATTATACTGATTTACTCCTATAATAGCGAAGTCTACTAGTATTGGGGCAATCGCTAATAGGGAATCTAAAAATACACCGCTTAAACGCCTTTACACGGTCTCCGTATTTATACCATAGTCTTAGTCTACCTACCTACCCTATGATTCCCTAATAGGGGCCTAGTCCGACTCTTCTACGGAAAATCCTACTATGGAATCCACAAATAATTTATTGAAGGCCCCGAATTGTATTAGGTATACCCCAATTTTCCGCACGGGATAGCTGCCATGGACGCCGTGTTACGACACGCCTGATCTGTGCCGGATATTGACCGGATCAATGGAACCGTAGTACGGGAGTAAGGAGGCTACTTTACTTTAGCACGATATGTGCAGCGGACATACGGCGTAGATCAGGCGTGCCTTACTACGGTATCCGGATCTCAACCTGATAGCTGTCAGCTCCGTGTTGAAGCTAACGACGGCGAAGATAGCCAAGGGATAGGTTGAGGACAAAAGTGGTACTATTGAATAAAGTATAATTTGAATTATTATTAATCCAAGAAACAAAGTTCAACCAAATATCTCCTGACTGTAATATCTAAATAATATAAAATTTAAATATTAGATGAAGTAAAAAGTTCTGAGCGTTTTTTCGCTTTATTTCGACGATGAAATTAACATAGTTAGGATTATCCGATTTAGATCAAATATGCGCCGTTTTGTTCGATAACTTTTGTCCATTTTGAAGCAATTTCATAATTCCGTGATTGAAGAAGTCCTCGTCCCTATTGGTAAAAAAACTTGACCAGCTCATTTTCACAAGCCTCTCTTGAGGCCAGTTCTGTGCCATCAACAAAATTTTGCAAATGCTTGACAAGGTGATAATCACTTGGTACCAGGTCTGGACTATACGGCGGGTGCGATAGAACCTTCGATCCAATCTCTCGGAGCTTCTGGCGCGTCGTTAAAGATGTGTGCGGCCTGGCGTTGTCTTGATGGAACACAACACCCTTCCTATTGGCCAATTCTGGCCGCTTCTGGTTGATCGCCTGCTTCAATCTGATCAGTTGTTGACAGTAGAGGTCCGAATTGAGTGTTTGGCCCCATGGGAGCAGCTCATAGTGGATGATTCCCTTCCAATCCCACCAAACACACAGCAAAACCTTCTTGGCCGTTAATCCGGGCTTGGCGATCGTTTGGGCCGGCTCATCGCGATTGGACCACGATCTTTTTCGACTGTTGTTCTCGTATGTGACCTATTTTTTATCGCCAGTCGCCATCCGCTTAAAAAATGGGTCGATTTCGTTACGTTTCAGCAAAGAATCGCAGGCATCAATTCGGTCCAAAAGGTTATTTTGCGTCAATTCGTGTGGCACCCATACATCGAGCTTCTTCTTGAGACTAGCCTTATGCAAATGGTTCCAAACGGTTTTCTGGTTAATCTTCAGTTCCTGGGCAATAGAATAAGTGCTCACATGCCGGTCCGACTCGACGATTTCCATGATTTTATCGACATTTTCGACGATTGGCCTACCAGAGCGTGCCTCATCTTCGATGTCCATATTACCAGAACGGAATCGTTAGAACCACCGCTTTGCTGTTGCATTCGATACTGTATTGGCTCTATAAACAGCAGAAATTTTTTTGGCCGCCTGCTCCGCCTTTTCACCTTGGTCGTAGTGGTACTGAAGAATGTATCGAATTTTCTCTTTTTTACCTCCATTTTGGAACGCTATAACACACAACTGGCTTCACCAAACACAAAACTGTCAAGGAACTTTTTTTGAAGCGTAATGTCACCTTTAAATCGCCGTATAGTATAACTCGATGCGATCTATACATCGTGAGATATGGCTCACTAAAGACATCTAGCGGAAAATGCTCAGAACTTTTTACTTCACCCAATACATTGCAAGTGAATTTATTATTGTGGGTTATTATAAATCCAGATTCCCATTTTTAACTTTATTTTAAGATTTTTTTAAGTTTCAAGAAAAACAATGGTTTAAAAAAAAAGAATAAAATTAATAAATTTTTTTAGAATGGTAAAAATAAGCAACGAAAAAAGCAGGTTTATAGAAGTGTTAGGATGAATACGTAAGTAGCGCGCTCAGCGTTAGAATTAGAAGGCGTCGGTTCAAATCCCGTGGCTAGGCAAAAACTTTAACGAGACAGGACACGATTTAATCCAATTATCATATATGCAGGAACATAAATAAAGCATATTGAAACAAAAAATACTACGATAATTTTGTTATTGAAAATTTGTTGATGATTTAATTGTTCATTTCAGGCATATATATGGCATACGGATCAGGGCCTGAAAGAGTATAATGATCAGGTCCGTAACCGGTATCCGCTTCATGGCCTGATGCCAAAATGCATTTCGCGCTTAGTAAAGCCCTCATCCCGCAGCCTGTACAGTGCCGTAGTACGGAACACGGCATGGCGGGTCCGGCCCAAGTCTGTTTTTAGAAATTTAGCCTTAAAATCCCAACTAGAAATTTAGCCCCATAGCTAAATTTCTAGTTGGGATTTTTTTAGAAAAAATGTTTTTATTTCAAAATGATAAATTTCATTTTTTTCTAGGTTTTTGGTCAATTTCAGGGATACTCCTGAGATAAGATAGCTCCATAAGAGAATTATGAAAATGCGTATAATTATTATTACCTCATTATGGATTGGCTATCTAATTATTTTCTTAATTTTATTGCTAGTATTATTTGCATCATTATTGTGTCTGTTGGTCGCCAAATAGGGCAGACAAAAAATTAATGCTGCAATGTACCTCTAGCTATAAAGGTCAAGTCATTGTATTAAGAGACCTAACCTCAACGATCAAGCGAACTTGCACATAGCATCTCTATTATTTGATTTAATTTACTAAGTTTCGCATATAATGCTTCCTTTGTGATCGTTGTACTTCCTCTGTTTCCTATATAATAAAGGAAACTTTGTCAGCGAAATAAAATAGTGAGGACGTAATGTGCAAGGTTGTAACTCGCGGCCATCTTATTTTTATGTGATCCTTCCATAACGGTACCTGCCCACGTGAGAGTACATTCTGAGAGTTGCTCTCGACAGTACTCTCACGACTGTTTCGACGTGAGAATATTTTTCCGTGAGTTTCACTCTCGCGAGCAGTTCGGACAGTAGCACGAGAGTTACTGTCGCAAATTACTCTCTGGACCATGTCCACTGGAGAGTGGCTATAACGCGCGAATGTCGCATCAGAAGTGTCCAAGATGGCTCCTCATCGTTGTACTTATAAACAACAAGTCGCCGCAGCGATGATGTGTTCGAAATTAAAAAAAACAATGTTTAACATGTATGGAGATGCTGGGTTAAACCCTGGATATTACGAAGAATCCAACTCCGCGTTTCCAATAACTTTGTACCTGAATTATAAATAGAAATTAGAAAAGAATTAAAAACAGAAATTAGAAAAATTAGTAGGGCTAGTTGGCTTCCTTTCCGACCATTACAAAAAAAGATACACCGATAAGGCGAGGTACTCCGATACTTTTGAATCGTGATACAATTATGAAAATCACTCCAGTTTACACTTCGGTATTGCGGTATTCATCATATTTCATATTCTAAATTATTTGATTTTTTTCATATTCTTGGATCAATACAGCGTATCTTCTTTGGTCTAAGTGCGTCGTGCCATGGTCATACTTCTGAGAGTACTGTCACAATTCGAACTCGGTTTGAACCTTCGCGAGTAACTATCAAATAACATGTTTCAACTTCTCCATTTGAGAGCCAGCTCTCAGGGGTCAACTATCGGCGAGTTTGTCGTTACTACCTGCGAGTTACTCTCAGGTGTGTGTCCACTGGCGAGGACTGCTCTCTAGCGCGACTCTCGAGAGTTTTACTTTCACGCGGAAAGGCACCTTAACCCTTCGACTACACACTTCCGCCACGAACCTTGGACTACACATGGGGTCTTTTAGATCGTTGTATTTCAGTAAATATGCATTTTTCTTTTGTAGAGACGTTTTTTGTGGTCAATGATCCTTATTTTATGGCCCAAAAAATGAGGTGCCTAAACATTCGTTCAAAGTAGGAGATGCGTTGAAAAATACGTACTTGCACGAAAAAATATCATAATTTTTTATCTTTCAAAATGCTAAAAAAATTCGATCGAGGTTTTTAAAGAGAATGGTTTGTAGGTACGAAAAAAATACAGTGTCAACCGCCTTTCCAAAAAGTATATTTATTCGGAGATTTGAGTTTGAGCATTCTCGAAATAGTGCAAAATGAAAAAAATCGACTCGTTCAGCAAATTAATTATTGAAAATATATATTTATTTTATAAAAATGTATATTTTTGGCATTTTTTTACTTAAATTTCTTATTATTATTTATATTTACCGCAATCGATACATATGTACATTTGGTGCTCGTTGCACATAACTCTCCTGCAAAACGGACACTTGTTTTATGATCGTCATTTCGGTCACAAAGACGGCACCTAACGCGTTTTTCAAACTCTGGCCTTACATGGGAATTTTGCTGCAGCACTTCATCTTTCTTAAAATCATTTTCAGTCTCGTCATTATCCCCGTTCTCAAATTAGGTGTCTGTTGCAACGGTCTTTGCATAAAAGGCCGTAATAGATGGTGGGCAATTATTTTTTGACATTTACGACCAGAAAGCTTATCGTTATCTTCATCAGCGTTCAATTTTGCACATGTGTACAAAATTCGGCTATTAACTGTTGCCTGGTCGAGTATGCCAAAAAAGAATCGCATCGGCCATCGTTTTGTTCCCCGCGCAACGGCGTACCGGTGACACAGTTGATAAAACATATCAGTTCTACCTTTTGTGGAATTATAGTCTTCGATCATTAGTGGTCTCCCGGTTCTACCATTTTGATTATCGCGCATGTACGACGAAGCCAACAGAATTCATGCCATACTACGCTCTCGTAGCTGATACGGCATTCTAAATACATAATTCATTATAGTAGCGCAAAATAAAAAATATCTATGAGCATTTTCAACCATAATTCACTTACATGTAATAATAAAACTCCAAATTTCAACAACAAAAAAAAAATGTTCAATGTCATGGAATAGTTGCACTTTATGTAATATCTGTAGATTTTTTATACATTTTTAGCATTGAAAATGCTTTTAAAGATGTATATAGGGGTCTGATTTAGCGAGATGTCACACGAAACTAACGCTACCCCCACTCCACTGTAGTTGTGTTATAGCAGGGTGGGGCGAGCTGCAACATGCTACATGCCAGTGATTTGTTGAAAAATCCTGCATTACATGGTAGAGTCATTTGTAGTAGTAACCATAAATGACTAGCTGTAACCCGACTAGAAATTTTGCTACGGGACTGACTAGGGCCGGAACCGGCATCCATATCCGATTACGGCCCTGATTCGGCCCTGATCCGGCTGCCGTGCCTGAAATTAAAAATAAAAAAGGCAACAAATGATGAATAAAAATATTCTGGTAGTACGTTTCGTTTCCATATGCTTTACTTATATTGCTGCATATATGATAATTGGATTAAAAAGTGTTCTGCCTCATTAAAGTTTTTGTCTAGCCTCGGTTTCGAACCTACGTCTTCTAATTCTAGAGCTGAACGCGCTACCTACTTAGCCATCCTAACACTTATAGGAATTCTCTTTTTTTCGTTGCTTATATTATCATCATTTTAAAAAATGTCAATATTTTTTTATGCCGTTGAAGTTAGCATCGTAGTTAGCAATGCAACGAAAATTAATACTTTTTGACCGCTGAATTTCTTTTTGCCTGAAGGCACTAAAAATAATCCACACGTTTTTACGTATTCTCATTAGAGTTTTACAACTTCAATTTACAAAAAAGGCTTTTGATCATAATCAAAATAAACGAATGAAAAATGAAAAAAAAATCGTTGCATTCCACCGATGCAAAATTCAACGTTATTTTGATCCTTTTTTTAAAGAACTAAAAAAACGAAAATTTGGTATTTATGAATGTATAATAATTTCGATAAAAATAATAAACTCACATATATTTTTATCTTTATCTATCTCAATTCTCAAGATTTGTAGGCAATTCTCCGCTTGGCTCTAAAAATACCATTACAAAAATAATAGATATTATGCATGTTAATAAATAATAATAGATATTGTTAATTTTGAAAGTAAAGAATATATAAATTAAAATGTATATATGAGGCATTCCACAGGTTTTCAGCAAGGTCAAAACCCTCACTATTTTTCAGAGTCCTGCAATTTTTTTATTATCATAAGGTACTTACTAGGAGTGTCTGTGATTTTTTTCAGATTTTTTTTATGAGTCCTGCTCTAGATATCTCAATTTTTGAAAAATGAGAATTAGTTTTCAACTAGATGTACCTTAAAAACTATGGCTCAGGCAAAAAAAATTATCGGACAAAATATTTTTGATTTTGAATGAACTTTAGACTTTAACAATAAAAATAAAATTTCGTACAAAAATTTTATAATAAATGAAAAAAATCGATTTTCAAAAAGTATGTCACGTTTGATTTTGCTCTAAATTTTTCTGAATTTTCTGTTGTTAGTGTGGACATACAGAAAAAATTGGCATCATGGGCCGCGAACTGGTTTAGAAGATACGGGCCGATTTGCATTTTTTGTTGTTGTTATTCATCTTATCTTTAGTTGTATCAGTCTGATTTGAATTAGTAGTGGACATAACTGAAAAATAACACGATAAGATGAAACTTCAAGCAGCTTCTGATAATGTAATTGACGATTTCGAAATTCATCGCATTTCTAACTTTTAAATACTTTATAAAGGTTATGTAATTTCACATACAATCATAACATCGAAACCGGCCAAGGAAATACGGGAACGTTTACTTCCGACCTTGCCGCCGGTGTCGCGTCGTTCGGGCGGGAAATTTGAAAATTTGAAAAAATCAATCTTATAACATACAAAAAACTTTGATATATTTTTTTATGTGAAATTCAAACTTTCTCCCAATTAATCATCCAATTCATATCAATATAAAAGAAAAAAAAAATGCAATTCAGCCTGTATCTTCTATACCAGTTCGCGGCCTGTCTTGCCAATTTTTTTCTGTATGTCTACACTAACAACAGAAAATTTAGAAATATTTAGAGCAAAATCAAACGTGACATACTTTTTGAAAATTGATTTTTTTCATTTATTATAGAATTTTTGTACGAAAAAAATTGTTTTATTGTTAAAGTCAAAGTTCATTAAAAATCAAAAATATTTTGTCCCATAATTTTTTTTGCCTGAGCCATAGTTTTTAATGTACATCTAGTTAAAAACTGATTGTCATTTTTCAAAAATTGAGATATCTGGAGCAGGACTCATAAAAAAAATCTGAAAAAAATCACAGACACTCCTAGTAGGTACCTTATGATAATAAAAAAATTGCAGTACTCTGAAAAATAGTGAGGGTTTTGACCTTGCTGCAAACCTGTGGAATGCCTCATATAATAATTCACAAGATTTGCTAATACTGGGCAATAAAAAACGTTCACTTGTTATAAATATTGTGTTTTTTCTTACCTAGTATTTGAAAGTTAGAAATGCAATAAATTTCGAAATCGTCTATTACATTATCCGAAGCTGCTTGAAGTTTCATCTTATCGTGTTATTTTTCAGTTATGTCCACTACTAATTCAAATCAGACTGATACAACTAAAGATAAGATGAATAACAACAAAAAAAATGCAAATCGGCCCGTATCTTCTAAACCAGTTCGCGGCCCATGATGCCAATTTTTTCTGTATGTCTACACTAACAACAGAAAATTCAGAAAAATTTAGAGCAAAATCAAACGTGACATACTTTTTGAAAATCGATTTTTTTCATTTATTATAAAATTTTTGTACGAAAAAAATTTTTTTTATTGTTAAAGTCTAAAGTTCATCCAAAATCAAAAATATTTTGTCCGATAATTTTTTTTGCCTGGGCCATAGTTTTTAAGGTACATCTAGTTGAAAACTGATTCTCATTTTTCAAAAATTGAGATATCTAGAGCAGGACTCATAAAAAAAATCTGAAAAAAATCACAGACACTCCTAGTATATACTTTATGATAATAAAAAAATGACAGGACTCTGAAAAATAGTGAGGGTTTTGACCTTGCTGAAAACCTGTGGAATCCCTCTTATATATATATACACTAGGGTGGTCATTATTTGGGGTCAAAATTAATTTTACCCTTTCCGCCCCCTAAATCGGTTCGAAATACGTAAAAAGTAACGCTGTCATTTTTTTAGATTTAAAAAAAATGTTTAACCCTTGACCACGGGGTTTGAAGTTCTCCATTTAAAATACATGGGGTTTTCCTACGTTTGCAGTCACTATTTTACTGTGGGCCTAAATATGTTTGTAAAATCTTGAAATTTTCAGAAATTAGTTTACAAGCATGTTGCTACATGGAAAAAATTTCCAAAACCCCTACCCTCAAAATGTTGTATAACAGCACCATAATAATTATAACTTTTTTTTTTATTAAAAATTTTTTTTTTGTATTTTGCTTCCTCGTTTTTTATAAATGTATTTAAAATAGAATAATTTTCTAAACGAGTTACAAATTTTTAAGTATTGTCTCCTTTTTTGCGTCTGGTTGATTTTTTCGATATTCTCTTACAATTTGTAAAATGAACTGTTTTTGTTGTTCGTTCCGTGTGAGTATTTCATTGTAATCGGTGAACATCGAAATATCGATGTCGGAGCCGATATCGATGCCGAACGATATCGGAGAATATCGAAAAAATCATCCAGACGCAGAAAAGGAGACAATACTTACGAATTTGTAACTCGTTTAGAAAATTAGTCTATTTTAAATACATTTATAAAAAAACGAGGAAGCAAAATAAACAAAAAATTATTTTAAAAAAGTTATAATTATTATGGTGATGTTATACAACATTTTGAGAGTAGGGGTTTTGGAAATTTTTTCCATGTAGCAACATGCTTGTAAACTAATTTCTGAAAATTTCAAGATTTTACAAACATATTTAGGCCCACGGTAAAATAGTGGCTGAAAACGCAGGAAAATCCCATGTATTTTAAATGGAAAACTTCAACCCCCGTGGTCAAGGGTTAAACATTTTTTTTTAAATCTGAAAAAATTACAGCGTTACTTTTTACGTATTTCGAACCGATTTAGGGGGCGGAAAGGGTAAAATTAATTTTGACCCCAAATAATGACCACCCTAATATACACTTAGTACGAGTGAAGAATTTACTTCTGTTAGCCGTGGTTTTTTCTTTCTGCGTCTATAGCATGCCACTTTCGCACCCGTAAGTGTCCCAATAATTTTTTTCGGGAGTCTTTTTGATCCATTTTGCACTATTATTTCAGCCAGGAAATTGGAAAAACGCATATATCCGCGTGCATACACCGCCAAGACTCTCAAATATGTCAGCTTCAACACGGGGCAGATCAAGCTGCAGTCCGGAATGCCGTAGTACGGCACGCCTGATCAGGGCCGGATGTCCACCGGATCAGTGGAACTGTAGTACAGCCGTAAAAAGACGACTTTTTACGGTCGTACTACGGTTCCACTGATCCGGTGGACATCCGGCCCTGATCAGGCGTGCCGTACTACGGCATTCCGGACTGCAGCCTGATCGGGGCCTCATCAGTCTTCAGGCTGCCGGATCAAAATTTCTAGTCGGGAAGTTTCAATTTTTGTGTGTACATTACAATGTTAGTGGATTTGATTTGGGGTTTGTTTGGGTTTGAGTTTGTTTTGTTGTTCGTTTGTTAGTTTGGGCTCAAGTTTGTTTGGGTTTATAAGGCTTAAGTTTATTTGGGTTTATTCGGCCTTGTTTGGGCTTAAGTTTGTTTCGGTTTGTTTGGGCTTAAGTTTGTTTATGTTTGTTTGGGCTTCACTTTGTTTGGGTTTGTTTGTGCTTAAGTTTGTTTGGATTTGTTTGGGCTTAAGTTTGTTTCGGTTTGTTTGAGCTTAAGTTTGTTTGGGTTTGTTTGGGCTTAAGTTTATTTGGGTTTGTTTGGGCTTAAGATTGTTTGGGTATGATAGATAGATGGATAGATAGTGGGTGGGATGGATCGACAGAGAGTGAGAATGTGAGAAGAGAATGAGAGAGTGAGAACGTGAGAAGAGAGTGAGAGAGTGAGAGAGTTAGAGAGTTAGAGAGTGAGAGAGAGAGAGAGAGAGCAACTCATATTATTTGCATGTACCTTATTTTATCACCCGAAAAGTCTGATTACATTTTCAATGCGATGAAATATTATAGATGCACTTTGTGTAATGTCTGTAGACTTTCAATTCGTTTATTGAGAAAATAGCATATAATTAATACTGATGGTAAAAATTCAACTTGTTCTACTGTCCCGCAAATGCAATAATGCACCGTTCTGTGCTCCTCGCAGGCGGCTCTTCGGTATCGTTGACAAAAAACCTGAAGCTTCCGATCCATTGCTTTTGGACAGAATGCACATCTCGCCACTTTGTTTGGCCCACCCTCGGTGCTGTTGGTTTTTTTTCTTGCAAGATGATACTAATGGAAACTTGCAAGCCCCGCCGGAGATTCGGAAAGAATAGCCTTGCTCGCATATGACGCTCGATGAGAGACTTGATGAAATTTTTTATGAAGGTCCTCCGATTCATATGTTCAAGATCCGCGTTGAAGATTTTTTTTCAAATTGAATATGAAGTATATGGCCTTAGACAATGTATATGATCATTTGTACTCAGACTACGTAATAATACGTAAAATATATTGTATTGCGGTAAAAAAAGTAAAATTTACTTACCTTCACGAAACACCAACGGCAACCTTAAACTGGGGTGGAGACCGAATTCAGAAGCTATTGAGAATCGTTTTGCCTAACAACCAGCTACCAACTGATGCCACTGTCGGCCTGACCTCACGGCCAGATAGTGAAACTGAATTGTGACCACGGTCCCCAATTGACAACGTCGATTTATAACTTAGGAGCGCACTTTAAATGTCGTCTGGGGTGGGTTTCTACCCCGTATGTTATGAGTTCTAGGGTTAATACTAAAAACAAATTTCAATGGCCATTGGCATAAAAATATACAACTCACGAGCCAATTATCTCCAATGATCCGTTGCAAGTATAATACCTTACATCTCCATACTTTATTTCCAGAAAGAGTCGCATAATTCAATTAACCGTTTAATTCAACTTGCTTGTAGGTGACGTTCAATCATAATTACTTGACGCGCCTCTTCCGTGCAGATAGCATTCACCCCAATCAACCCAACAAACCCACCCCAATATTGTTTTACATTACGGTACTTTAGAGGAATCTGAGAACGTAGAAACGTCCTATTGCGTCAGCGTAGTGGCAATGTACGACCATAAAAAAATAATTTTTGGTTAAAACTCATGATATAACGAGTAGGAAATGGGCGTATTTCTTCCATCTCATTAGTGGAGGACTTCATACAGTTTTGATTGACCTTCACTTGAAGATAAGTTCGGTTAATCGACCCCTCATGACCATAGAAACCAATGCTTTTAATTCTTACTAAACTCATTTCTATAAGAATTCTATAAGAATCGCGCTATTGGTATTTGATTATCTACATCTGTGTGGATGCCAAATTTTTCGTAGGTCCAAGGTGAGGAGATGTTTTTTTTTTCACTGCTACGTACGCAATCTCTGCGTACCCAAAATCCAGAAAACGTCGTTCGATTTTTTTTATACCGAGTAAAAATTATATACGTTTTATCCAGCCACTGTTTGATGAGTTTGATTATTTATAAACACGATGAGGTCGTAGTGAATTCGAACGTGAAATTCAAGTTTCGTAAGGGTGAAAAAAATGTTAATGTTTTTCGTTTCACGCAAATATCTCAATACTATTCGGTACGATAATACGGATTCTGTAAAATCAGCTTGGGTAATTGATTAGGGATTCAAAGTGTTACGCATGAAAGAATTTTTTTGACGATAAAGTTCAGTTAACTTAAATAAATCATTGTGAGCTCAATCATGCAAAAAGCTTTAATAAAGATGTTGTTTACTTCGAATTCGTGAAACGTGAGAAACCGTTTCATTTTCCCAAAACACTGCACACATTTTACGCCCTCTCGAAAAATGTTCTATTCGCAAGTGGCTATGAAGTTTCTTCATTTTTCATGCGGACCTGCAAAAAATTCGGGATCCATGATCTTAAAAAAAAACATAAGGTACACCGACCAGTGAATGGAACAAAGCTAATTTATATTTAGAATAAGTGAAACATATAAATTGTCGATTACAACCCGAATCATTATAATTTAGTAAAAAACTCACACGCGTCGTTAAAACCAATTTCTTGGTTCAATATCGAATTTTGACGCCACACGGAATTTTTCTAGTTTGTGGTACTTCACACCGCGAGACTTAATTACGATACGACTGCGCACAGTAGGTGTGGTAAAGGTGAAAACCAAAGTTTTTATGACTTTTGGGGGTAAGTATTACTTTTATTATTTAATATAGAAAAAATCTTTGATTTTTTGCAAAAATATTAAATAAGTTCGTAATAATAGGTCAGAATTAGACATGTTTATTAACTGGTGCATGTATTCTAACGTATTACCAGTGAATGGATATATTGGCTCTGTTTTGATAATTCGCAAAGCTGAGTGAAAAATTTAGTTCATCTGCTGAAAATTGGAAAATGAATTCCTGTTGAGAATTGACAATGTACATTTCCTCAAATGTTTTTATAAAATCATTTCATTAGTTTTTTAAATTTTTACAAAATTCAATTTTCTGTTTCTCTGTCGAAACAAACTTTGGTCTTTTTTGCCGAATGTCACGTTAAGATGCAAAGAAGCTTTGCGTATTATCTACGAAATAGCAATACCAAATACAATACTGATATGTATAAGAATACTATAATTTCTGTGCAACACAGTGATCTCCAAATC
Source organism: Ophion ventricosus (assembly GCA_963932345.1). Taxonomy (NCBI): domain Eukaryota; kingdom Metazoa; phylum Arthropoda; class Insecta; order Hymenoptera; family Ichneumonidae; genus Ophion; species Ophion ventricosus. The sequence goes on along the minus strand of OZ010712.1, from coordinate 6,163,390 downwards.
TAGCATTTAATAAAAATAAATACATTATCCTTTACAGCATTTGTCTACACGATACGTCTATTTACTCTTGGTCGAGTGTCCATTTACTGGTAATTTCGTCCATTCACCGGCAATTTACTCACGTCGCTACTTATTTATCAATTCTTTGAATATTATTTGTTGCAATTACTTCGAATATATTTCTCTACTATTAGAATACTATATTTGATTAGGTATAGGGGAAGGTGAGGCACAGTGTGTCACTTTTTTTCTAACGAATTTTTACTCATGCCAAAGTAGTCTGATTAGAAATAAAGGTCATAACCGATTTTATAGACCTTTGGGCGTACAATAAAGCGACCATATTTTGCGCAAAAAGATTTAAAAAAAATACCAAAATAATAGGGTCAAAAAAAAATTGCAGATTGGCTCATTGTACCCCACAGGTGGGGTACTAACATAGATAACAGATTTTCATACATACCGATCATTTTACAACGCGTATTATTTGCCAATAACATTGGGAGTCGACTTATTATGCCCCACAACTCGATGAACCATTGTGCCTCACAAGTCGATGACACATTGCACCCCACTAGTAGAATTTTCTATTATTTATATAAATAATGTTAACTTAAACTACGAATGGAAAAACACGGGTCACCGAGTGCATTACAAATAATAACACTATCGATTAGGACCCGAAAACCCGAGCCGCTACAGAAAGTAAGGCGATATTTGCCGTTTTCCCGGCAAGCAAATTTTTGTTTTTCAAGGCTCAAATTATTTTTGTATTGTTAATAATTCTTTGAGAGCTGCTATTGACTTTCTTTTATGCCAGCCGAAACCTTATATAAATCACAATCCAACACAAAAAATTTTGGAATTTACGAGCCATAAACCGTCAAGAAATCGCATGGGGTTCGCAGTGACTCGTGACACATTATACCCCACTCTCCCCTACCAATTGAAAAATTTGTTTTGATAATATTCTCATTTTACAGTCCATTTAAATCCTATAGTGTCGTCTGTTGATCGGTCGGTTTACCCTATTTCGAAATCCTCGAAAAGTTATTTCTTGATATCTTCCCAGGTCCAAACCCAGAGGCATTTGTGTCAACAACTTCAACAATTTTTCATCTGAATAAAAAATTGTATTATAAAAGTATACACTTTTCCGAATAAGTATTGATGGATTTGAATGTTGAAAGGAGAACAAATGATCGGGTGGTAGAAATGCATATATACGTAGCATGTAAAGAGAAACAGGGCGACCGGATGGCTCACCGACAGACACGAAACAGGTCGTAATCGTTCGATCCGGCGCATGCACGGCTGTCGACGAATGGTGAGAGGAAAATATGCATATATATATATATATATATATATATATATATATAGTAAGAGGGCGGTGGTATATAAATATACATTTATGTAGATATATTTAGTATGTAGTTACACATGGACGTGCACCTGACGCGATCGTGACGTATTTCCTGCGGATTACAGGCGACTGGCTATTCTGACCCAGCAGTGCGTACGGGAG